>JANHZT010006234.1:317299-331156 GCA_032468215.1 Stegonotus admiraltiensis
TTGCCAAACTGCTCAGAAAGTTAACAACCGGTTCTCCCAAAGTGGTGTGAACCGGCTGAATCCCACCACTGCTTAGTTTTTCAATCATCCAAGCTCAGCTCAAAGCTACTAAATACGCAATAAAGTTATTTATTTATATTCAAAGTTTATGGGCTGTTCTAACTGCTACATACAATTCCCTTAATAAAATATTTATTTTTAATCAAATATTTTAATAAAACATTTTAATAAAATGTAAAATATATTTTCATTTATAAAATTTCTTTTATAAACATAATATTTATACATATAATTCTTAATTGATTAATTGTAAGACCCAATGAGCAAGTCTAAGACCTTTTCTATATTCATATTTAAACTTTAGTTTGTTTATTGCAATTCTGCCTTGACTGAAATGCAAGACAAAGCACCCAGGACTCCTGCTTCAACAACCATGTGGAGCATGCTGGACTGAAGAATCATGACTGGACCAAAATGTTCATGCAGTTTCATTCTGAGGGCTCCCTAATCCAATCCAATTCAACTGCTCCATTGTGGTTCTTGATGGCTTGGACACAGTACTGCCTGCAGGTTTAAATACAAGTGCAGACTATTTTCACAGAATCATAGAGTTGAAAGGGACTAGAGAGGTCATCTAGTTCAAACTTCTTTTCAGTGCATGATTAACATTCCTTTGCCAGCTGACCAACCTCTGTTTGGAGATCTTTAATGAAGAACTCACTACATCATGTGGCAGCTTGTTCCATTGACTGGCAGTGTATTTAATCTAGACCAGGGGTGTCAGACTCATGTTATCATAGTGGCATCACATGACATATTGGGACTCCTCCCCCCATTTGCTAAACTAGGCGTGGGGATGGCCAGCGTGTGACACATCTGGCCCATGGGCCAGGAGTTTGACAGCCCTGATCTAGACATTCTACTGACCTGTAGTATTTACTTGCTTCCTGATAGTTTTAAGCCATTTTGGCTATGATGGTGCCTTTTGGAGAACGGAGAATATGTCTATGTCTTCTTCTGTGACAGTGCTTAAAATATTTGAAGCCTGCTTGCTATAATTTTTCTCATTCTCCAGAAAAGATAAATAATCTGTAATTTGGAGGAAAAAAACTTTACTTTTGAGGAAAGAAGAGTAAATGACACAATTTGGAAATTTTTTAATGCATAAACTCATAGCTTCTTACATTAAAAGGAAAGAAAATCTATTTTGCTGTGCTTGACTTTGTAACTTCAGTAAATCCTTGTTCATTTGTAATTCAGCAGAAAAGAGAGGAGTAGTCACTGAATCTTTATTTCTCCGCTGATGGAATGTGGCAGGAGAAATCCCTACAGGAAAGAGTTTCAAGGTGCCCCTGCTATAGTTACAAATTGACAGAATTCTTGAGATGATTCACCTTCTGTTTCAAAGAGTCTATTGCTAACTCTTTGATTAAGCAAAGACAGATACAGTACTGGGAAAGTCACTTCTTTGTCCCCTTTATTCCAGCAGTTGACTAATCCTCAAAATATTGAGAGCTTAATTGGGAAAAATGTTATTGTTTATCCTGCTACCATTGTAAGCAGAGCGTAAAGAAAATGATGCGAGAAATAATGGCTTGGATCTTAAGGGAGAAAAAATGCCATAGGAATGTTCAGTATTGTCCTTGCCTTTGTCTCTAAGGTTCTCTAGATAAAGTGTAAATATATTTTAGGATTCAGTCTCTATTGGTTGGTTGGTCGATTGATTAATTATGTGCCACCAAGTTGTGTTCAACTTTTAGCAACTATATGGATAGATTTTATCCTTCAAAGCCTTATATGGCTTGGGACCAGGTTATTTGAAGGGTCGCCCTTTCTCAGTTGCATCTATCTGACCCCCTGAATGAGAAGGCAGGATATGTTATGGGTCCCCTTTCTTAAGGAGGTTCATCTAGTGGGATGAACCCTAAAGGGTCTTTTCTGGTGGCTCCCTCCCTGTGGAACACCATCCCCACAGAGATAAGATTGACCCTCGCCTTGATACCCTTTGGAAAGAACCTGAAGGCATGGTTTTGCCAGCAGGCCTTGAGGACTCCATGATAATACAGGTCCCATCAAGTCGGTTGTCTGATTGTTGTCACAAAATGAATTATTCTTAGTTTAACTGCAAAGCCAGCAAAGCCACATTCTGAAAGTTTTTTTAAAAGAACAGCTAATTCTCCTGCACTATTACTGAAGATAATATTTCTATCACTTAATTTCTTTATTAATCGGCCAAAGAACAATAGCCTACCATCTCTCCTGAATGATAAATACCTTTACATTAACTTTTGCCCATACTTCAATGGTTGTCATCTTATTTGTGTGGATTTAAAATATTCTAGAGAGTATAGAAACTATCAGATTTTATAATGCTTTTCTAATCTTCAAAACTCATGCTTTGTAAGTGGCTGTTTTTAGCAGTTACAGTTCGTTTTATTATATGATTCCTTGTGGTGTGGAGCAACAAGAAGTCAAAAGTAGGCAAAGTAAAACTGATTCCTGGAGAGACAAAGAAAACAACACAGAAGCTTGAAGTTCACTCGGAAACAATTCTGCTGGTGCAAATAACATTAAACTATAGCTTAATATTATGCATCAAATTTTCTCATCTAGGTAAAAAGACTCATGTTCATATGAACTGAACTCTTTCAGATGCAACTTGATGAATTTAACTTCTTATTTCATGATTGTCTTTTCCATTTTTCCATTGTCTAACCTGACTTTTAAAGGCCAAATCATGACCTAAATACAATTGAGATTTTGAGTTATTTTAAAAACATACATATATTTGTCCTTGTCGTTTTTTTCTTCCCAAAGCCTCCTTTAGGTTGTTCCTTTTTATATTCAGTTTGGCTGCTCAGCTGGGATATGAGAACCAATGGTTTCATGATTTGACTTCTACTATGCCTGCTGAGCAGGAAAAAAAAAATAACCTTGAAAGCACCTCTTCTCTCAGAGTAATCTTGGAAACAAATATACCGCTGCAGAAATTTTAAACCTTAGTAGCAAAGTTTTAGTTGTAAAAATGCGGATCATGAAGGTGAAGGCACTCAAACATTGTGAGACTCAATCATGGGTGAGATCAACCATGTAGGAAATAGAGATAATGTGAATTCCCCATCTATTCTTTTCCTTGTATCAATTTTGATTACAACTTAGAAAAACTATCAGAGGGCCAAAAAAATGACTTGTCTGCAAGTTTCTTGATCTATGGGGAGTTATATGTTTATTTAAACGTGAAAAACAGAAAATTTTAGAAGATATAATGATGTGATAGAAATTGGCTCACTGCATATACTGAACATTTGTTTAACAAAATGAAAACAAACCTATAGAGTTTCTGCATTGAACCTTTGTCACTATGTACATCAATTTATATCTGATAAAATGAATACAATAATAGTTTGAAGAGGCCATTTTAGACAAACTGAGTCTAGTCCCCTTACTTAGTATAGGAATCTATATTTCTGATTCCAAGTTGTTATTGCAGCCTGTGCTTGAAAATATCCAACAAAGGAAGAGCACAAGAGCTCTTAATTGGTTCAAGGTCAAAAAGCTCTTACAATTAGGAATTTAATTTTTCTTTTGTTCCTTTGGAATGTGCTTCCCTGTAATGTTATTAATAAAATTGTTTTAATGTTTTTAACATTAAAAACAGAATTAAATTGGGAGACCATTATATCTGGAAAGACAGAATAGGCCATAGTCTTTAATCTGATGCCATTTCTGAATTTTCTGCATGACGATCCATCCCTAACCCTTTTCAACAGTGCACCCATCATTACTGTAATTGAGTCCATCAACTTGGTTGCTTGTTGTCCTCTTTTTCTTCTCTTTCTTTCCACTGTTCCCAGCATTAGAGCTTTCTCTAGAAACCTAGGTATTTGCATAATCTGTCCATAGGATAATTGGAGCCTTGTAATCTATGCCTCAAGTGAGAACTCTGGGGGTGGGGGTGGGGGTTGTTCAATGATTTGTTGATTCTTTGGTTTATTTTCTTGGTTGACAATGGTTTTCTCAAGAGTCTTCTTTAATACTAAAGTTAAAAAGCCTCATTGCTCTTCCTATCTTGCTTCTTCAAAGTCTAACTTTCACTTCCATAATGTGTCTCTGAAAATACTGTTGCTCACCCTGTTATGATTCTTTATAGACACAAAGCACCTGAACTATGAGCCATCCAGAGTTGTTGCTGAGATGGGTGGCTATAGAAATCAAATAAATAAATCTGAATATCTTTTCTGAAGCCTTCATAGCTGCTCTACCAAGTGCTAGTCTGCAGCATATTTCATGAATACTAGTTTCCTTATTGTTGATGATTAATTCTAAAAGGTAGAAGTTATCTACAGCATCGGCACTACATTATCAATTCTAAACTGGTTGTTGTACCTACTGTCATTATATCTATATCAACATCTCTCTATATATAAAGGATCTATATCCTTTATATTTATTTTAGTCCCATTTTTCCATTATGCTCCTTAACTATGTACAGTACAATACAAAATTCAATTCATTCTTAACTTCCATTGCAGGAATCTAATCTTTCTTAGACAAAAGTTTATATCCTTTGGTGAGGTAATGTTATATAGCTAGTCCTTGACTCTCAACAACTTGTTCAGAGGTTGTTCAAAGTTATGATGACATTGAAAAAAAATGAGATATGACTAGTCTAGGGATGGGTTCTACTTACCTTTACTATCGGTTCGCAACGGGATCATGCAGCTTGCTTCTGATGACATCAGGGTCAGTGGGCGCAGCCTCCCTCTGGTTTTACTACCGGTTCTATAGAACCGGTCCAAACCGGGGGCAACCCACCACTAGACTGGTCCCTCAAGTTACAGCCATTGCAGTGCCCTGATGGTCATGTAATCAAAATTTGGGTGCTTGGCAGTTGCCCATGCTTATACCTCAGGGGCATTTCAACTGCCCCCACCTACCTATCTCCCTCCCCATTTATATGCTTTTGGTTGCTCAGCCCAGCTTCATTCCTTGGTGATTGGGTTGGGACTGAAGTCGAGTCCTGGGGCTCATCCAAGAAGTTTCTTCAGCTCTGACTGGATGTTGGAGAATGAACAACCAGTCAGAGCTGAAGAAGCTTCTTGGATGAGAAGCAAAATGTCTTCAAAGAAAAAGAAAAAGAAATGTCTAATTGCCTCTTGAAAAAAAAACATGTTTGGGACAACCATGACCTGGATGACTGAGAATCTTCATAGATATTCTGCAAATAGTGTGCTCACACTCAGGATGCTTCTGAAGACCTTTGGAAAGCTTCTGAGGTTTTCTGAAGCATCATGAAAATGAGATATCTGCCAGTCTCCAAACAGTTTGCCTGTTCTCACACCATTTTTTCCTGATGGTCTTGAGCTTGTGCCACACTGCAGCATTCCCCAACTTATACCACAACATCTTTCCCCCCCACACACACACTTTTACCTGGGACTCCCTCCACTTCCAGTTTAACAATCCATCTGGAATTACAACAGAAAAGGGGAGTGCCAGGATTCCTGTTGCTAAGCAATACTATCACATGATGTTACACTTTATAGTCACATGATGTAATGTTAATGATGGAAATTCTGGTTCCATTTGTAGCCGTAAATCGAGGACTATCTGTATTCTATAAACCATAGAGGACAGGGCAAAAATTAAATTTAATGTGGTTTAAATCTAATTATGGTTACATTAATGAAACAATTACTTTGATCATACCTCATGTATTTAATAATTTTCTCTTCTGTCATATTAAAAGTGACAGTTCAGTGGCAACTTGGAGATGGTTAAATTGATAAATGGTGCATCTCAATTCGACTGCAACCTGTTCCCCTTGACAAAGCAGTTTTCACATATCCCCTTCTTTGCTTCTGGGTTGGTTGAGTTCTTCAATTGTCAGGACCGACAGCTTAAGACATTGTGCTGCCTGAGGTGAAGGGAGAAATGTCCCCTTTTATTCTTCAGCAGTGGTGAAGAAAACAGCGTACTTGATCAAGTCTGAAGTTGCAGGTCAACTGAGAGTGCAGGTCAAACTATATAGCATGCAGCCTCCTCCACAGAATCCTCCTCCTACACAGCTGCTAGTCTGACTCCATGCAAAGGCCTGGTCAACCATGTTAATTGCTCTCTGGACACCAAAAGGAGCTAGAAATGCTAGATGGGCTTAGATTTCCAGCACTTCGACTAACTCTGTTACCTTATTGCATTTTTCCTGGTTTTAATCCTTATTCACTGTTTCCTTATAATTAGGCTAAATCGATACACATAGTCAGCCTTCAGAGACTTCTTGGCAAGTCAACCTGTGCTGGATATACTGAAGTATTCTTGATACTGCAGTAAAGGTGATGACTGCTTTTTCTAAGCATGAATAAAACTGGATTCGGATGAGCATTTTTCATAGTAATGCTGTCTCAGCTGCAATTCCAGAGTTGCCATGATACCAAAACAAAGAACGGTGAAGATTATTCCTTATCTGTTTCACTTGTGAAATAGGATCTTGACTGAGAATAGAAGAGTATTAGACCCCTCCTGAATTATTGGTGGAGTTCCTATTTACATATTCCACCCCGAGTTGCTTATTAGCTATAGTTATATTATATGCAAGAGATGCCAATTTTTTTTAAAGAAAGGAATGTTATATAGCTGATGCTATCATCAAACCACCTTTATGCCAAACAGTATAAAACTCATTTTTATTAACCTTTGTGTTGTATAATGTTAATGTTTCATTTCAAGAAAACTAATTAATGTAAGACAAACTACTTGCTGTGGACAATATTGGATACATTAGAGATCTCACTGTGATGAACTGAATAAAAATGATGTTGAAATAACTATTTAAATCTCAACAACTATGATGTATTTATTTTAGTGACAAGGATACCAGCTATTTATAATACTTTAAATCTACATAATGAACAGTCCTGGGGCCTTAATGTAAAAATATATATCTATGAGTGTTTGTGTAATGTGCAAAAGTCTTTGTTATTTTATATGTTAATGTAAGTTCCCTTTCCCTTCCAAAGTTATTTCCCCCAAAAAATCACAGCTTAGAGAATTGTAAAACTGATGTCCATCTCTGCATCTAATACTTGTTTGTTTCTGTTGGCATTTTATAGATTTATGTTACAGAGGGCTTCTGAAATCCATATTTTCACAAGTACTTAGAAATAAGAAAATTGACAGTCTCCCCTAGTGTTTTCAAGTAATTACTTCTGTGCTGGTTTGGAAGACATTCAGAGACACCCTTCAGCGGACTAATAATTGTTTAGAGCTTACAAATACATTCTTTTTAGCAAAAGGAGCCAATTTTCTGTCTCTTCCCAATTTTTTAATGCTTTAGGAAGGTTGTAAATGCTAACATCAGGATCTGGGATTAAGGGCTTTGAACAAAGACTTTGGACATTTATTTCATCTGCAGTACTGTTTCATGCTTTGCTTTATGGCTTATGAATACTCTTTTCTTCTTAGAGTGTTTATATTTTGCTATTGTATTGAGAATGCTCCATTTACCCAAAATATAATTATCCTGATGATACCAGTATTCGTCAGTATAAAGCTCAGTATTTGTATTGCAAAAAGCTTTCCTCCACCCTGAAAACTGTCCAATTCATGCTGTTATTCAGACATCTGAATGCATCATAACACATCTTCATTGCTGAAGAGCAATGTTTTTGTGACATTTTTTTTTCTAAGGGGATGTTTTCCTTGTGCTGCAGTTCAGATTCATCCACTTGGGCGCTCATTCAATTCTATTCCTCAACTTGCTAACATTTCCTCGTTTAGACATCAATTTTGAATCCCTCGCCTGAGTTTCAAAAGCTTCCACTTAAAATCCAGGACTTCTTGGCTCTCCTCACTTCCCAGAAATCACTAGCAGCTGTTCCCTGCAATATCTGACAGATTGGGCCCATAGAGCTGGGAAAAGGTGGTCCTATAAATTCTCAGGAGCAAAACTATGAAGACCATTATAAATTAATCCCAGCATTTTTAATTTATGAGTAAGAGAATGCAGGGGCCACATTTTTGCTGCTGTTTGTTTCCCAGGAGTCAAAATATACAACGTATGCAAGCAGCAGCACCCTAGGCCAGTTGTAGTTTCTGAATATTCTTCAAAGGCAGTTTCCACATGAAGCATGTTGCAATAATACAGTAAGGTGGTGATGAGGTAATGTATCACTGTAGTTGGGTCCTTTGCACCAGATTGGGTCAGAATTGGTGCACCAACCAAAGCCAGGCAAAACCTAGTTATGACTTCTAGCTGCTTTTTAAAAGAAGCTATGAGTCCAGGAGGAGCCGTGGGTCATGAACCTGCTTGTTCAAGGGTGGCAGATAACACTGCCATTGACAGATAATCTCAGTATCTAAACAGTAGTTCTGTTACTATTAGGCTTCAGCTTTAATCTGGTCTCTTCCATTTAGATCCTTATAGCTTGCAAGCAGCTGGATTTGTCATCAGTAGCATCTTCCTAAAGGCCAAGGATGGCAATATAAAACTAAATGCAGTATTGATTGATTGATTTATAAATTTCTATACCGCCCTTCTCCCAAAGGACTCAGGGCAGTGGACAACCAAAGATAAAACATGGTATATAAAATTTAAAAGAAATTTAAAAACAAATTAAACAAATTTTGGCCCCTCAAAATTTAAAACTCCCCACTAAAATCACATAATAAAACTTCTAAAAGGGGTTAAGCCAGCCCGGCTTGATGAAATAAAAAAGTTTTGAGGGCACGGCGAAAAGTATGGAGATCTGGGATCCGTCGTATCTCCAGGGGCAGGTCGTTCCAAAGGGCTGGTGCCACCACAGGGAAGGCTCTCCCCCTGGGGGCTGCCAGCCGACATTGTTTGGCCGACGGCACCCTGAGGATGATTGACGTACCTCAAACTGTCAGATCACTTCACCCAGTAACATTAGCTATTAAGAAGCAGGGGATAGAGGGATTCCCCTGTAACGCTCCACATGTCAGAGCCACTGGGCTGACCTCTTCTTCCCACTCCTACAGCATCAATATGTAGGGAACAATTGTGCATTAACTCAGTAAATGGTATCACTTTGAAACTAAAAACAGATTTTGTCCTCTTAAGTAAATACTAAAGGATACATACAGTACCTTGGATTCATGAATTGCCTGAAGAAACTTACATAAATATCTATAAAATACATGTAGCACCTTTAGAACAGAAGAAGAGAATGTGAAGGAGAAGCAGGAGAAGATATTGTTCCAGAGCACTGGAAAATGGTTATCATGTACATATATCATACTAAGCCAAGTTGTGATATATACTGCTTATAACATACAATATTTCAAGCCAGTATGGTGCATCAAAAGAAGCCAACAAAAACCTTCTGATAGATTTACAGGTCAATTCTACTTACATGTAGTAGGAAGTAAGTCTCAATAGTTATCTCTCTGGCTCTTATTTCGAAAGAGCATCAGCAATTGAGTCTCTGCTTCTTTGGAGACATCTGTCATCACAGTTTTTTGGAGCCAAAAGTGTATTTAGGATTAGATTGCAAGTAGCAGAATGAGTAAAAAAAGCTTGGAAATAAATTGATTTCATTAGATTTTAAGGCTGCAGTCCTATGGTACCTGTGTGATCTAGAGATCAAAAGATCCATCACAGCATTTCCTCCAGAGCCTGGAGAGTCAGCTCAGAATTTCAGAGACAGGGAAAGGAGTCACACTTGAGATAAATGTATTTTAATATTAGCGTGTAAACCAGTAGTGGGTTCCACTTACCTTCGCTACTGGTTCAGAACTGGGAGTGTGTGTGCGCTCGCTTTGCTCATACATGGTGCTTCTGCACATGCGCAGAACCTTCTGGGCATGCGCAAAGCATCTGTGATGACATCCTGGTGGTTGAGTGGCGCCTCCTGCTGCCACCACTACCAGTTCACCCAAACTGGGGCGAACCGGTAGAAACCCACCACTGGTGTAAGCCAAACAACTCTTGGATGTGGTATAGATTTCTTTCCTCTAGATTCAATGGAAGGGAATTTAGGCATTTATGTAAGGGGAAGTTGTACTAAAATTGGATACCTCAAACAGGAAAGAACCACAGCCTTGGAATCATTTCTGTAAATCCCCAAACTTTTTAGATTCATTAGTGATAGAAAGCAAAAGAATAGTGTAAGAAACCCATCCCATTCCCATAGGATTTTCAGGGGTTTCACAAAAATACAAACATTTAAGAATTCACAATTCTTGAATACAATCCAAATGCATCAGACAGAGGCCAGGACATTTTTAAAAAATCCAGGAAAAACAATCCAGAAAAGCCTGGGGTGCCAATTGGAAGAGCTTCATATTTCACTTCTTTTGGAAGGTGGCTAAAATTAAGCATAATCCCATTTCCGTGGAAGGCATTTCCAGAGGGATAGCACTACTATAGAGAACCAGGATCTCAGTGCCTTGGCTCATCGTATTTTCCCAAAGCAAGGGAATCACCAGCTGCTTTTCCTGCCAAAATCAACCCTTTGGCACCCTATAAAAGAGCACCAACCAAACTAGCTATGGAGTCACTGTAAAATAGTGCCCCCCTCCCATTTCCCAAGGTTTGCTCAGAAGGATACCATGATCAATGGGATTAAAAACTGCCTAAAAAAGACCATCCAGATTCTAAGGTCATCCACTGGTATAACTAAAGAGGTCTCCACAATAGAACAAGGGATGAATCCTGATCGCAAAATTACACAGAATTCCATTCTTTAAGGTAGGAGGTTCTTCAATATCTTCTCAACAATCTTCACTAAAAAGGAGAAGATTGGAGACTGTGCAACAGTTATCCAATATCTATGGATACGGTGAGGATATCTTAAAATGGGGAGCTTACCACTTTCTCCTGCCTACCTGCCTTTACAAATGTGAATGCTTATGAGAGGACACCACTCTAAACAAATCTGAAACATGTGTATTTTAGCAAAATGCTCCTGTCCTAAATTTCTTCAATGGAACTTAAGTAGGTGAACACAGGATGCTACCTTGATTATTAGGAAGATCTCTTACAGATATACAGACAAATATTCTGTGCAAGTTGAAAAATTAAGAAGGTGGGAGGGACTTCAGTTGCTCTTGCAGAATTAAAAATATTTGTCAAGATAGAGTGGATAGTTGAGTGAATTAGACATGTCTATGATTGTCTATGCATATGTGCAGTGTTTGAACATCCAGGTAGATGCATCTCGGTGCTTTGTTTGGAAGTAAACTGAGTGTAATTTATACGGAGATTGTACTGTAGCTGAGAAAGAGTGAGGTCTATCTCTAAACACAAGTGATCAGCAGATGGGTTCTGCAATCAGATTATCAAATAAATGGATATTTACTTTGTCATGCAACATTCAGAGAAAGGTGATTCAGAACATGTTAATCAAGGAGGACAGGATTAAACTATTTCAGTTCTCCAGAATCAGTATTCTAAAACATAACTCCTGGAATTAGAACTCATTAAAGAAAATCTGTATGAGTTTTGCTTCCTTGATTGTATGCTGTAGTTAAGAGGCTTGACAATAGGAAACACCTGGTAAGGGGGAGTTGAAACCATGTCGAACAGAATCCTTACTAGTTGGCCTTCTGGAAAATCAGTGCTTTACAACTTCTCATGCCCAGCATGGTAGCCATTTTGCAAGAGAACCATAATGTGGTCAGAATACCATTCAAAGATTTTAAGAACTCTCAGACAACACCTGTAAGATATTGTTATGTAATTGAGATATATGGAGATATATAGAGAGCCAATATGGTCTAGTGGTTAAGACACCAAGCTAGAACGCAAGAGACTTCAAGTCCCAGTTTAGTCATGAAGGACAGCTGGGTGACCTTGGGCCAGTCACTCTTTCTCATCCAACTCACTTCACAGGTTGTGGGGAGAATAGGAGGAGGAAGGTGTGTTAGATATGTTCATTGCCTTAAGTCAGTGATGGTTAACCTTTTTAGTGCCGAGTGCCCAAAGAATGCACACTCGTGAGCAAATGCTTGTGCATGTGCCCGAACCCCCAAAATGCAATGCAAGTGCCCCCCGTGCATGCGCCCCACCCCGTGTATGCACACAAGTCAATCGCGCATGCTCCTCAGGCCCCCCTCACCCCATTTTGGGTTCCAGATTGGTGTAGGAGGCTTTCCAGGCCCAAAACGAGGCACGGGGGGCAGAGACACACCCTATTTTGGGCTGGAAAGCCTCTTGCACCAACCTGCACCAACCTGCACCCCCACACATGTTCCTCGCCCCCTGTGAATGAGTGCACATCCCCTGAATGCGCCCCACCCCCCAGGCATGCATGGCAGAGATCCTAAGACCAGCTGGCCGATGGGAGGCATGCACGCATGCGTGGTGGAGGGGAGCTGGGGTGACAGCTGGAGTGCAAGCAGAGAGGGCTCTGCATGCCACCTGAGGCACACGTGCCATAGGTTTGCCATCACAGCTCTAAATTATTTCTAAAAATAATAAAGGCAGGATATAAATAGATAAATAAAAATAAAACACCTTGCTATTCCTAATCATCCTAATTTTGCCAGGCATAATGCTATTGTAAAATGTATATTGGTATAAAATAGTGGTTGAATTCAGCAGTCTACCTAGAAAAACTAAACTTGAATTAGGAGAAATGGGAAGCAAAGCAAGAGTAATAAGTAGGAGGGAGCTTTGTCTATAACCCCCCACTACCTTCTTCAAAGAAGCAGCTAGAATTTGTGTGATGCTGAATCAGAAAAATTGCCATTGTAGCTCTTGCAGTCTTGATGTATGCTAAAAGCAAAAGCAAAACAGCTACTTGTCTTATGGAAGTTTGCTAATATTACTACTGGTACTACAATGTAACTTTTGTTTCTAATTATTAGATAACCTGTTCAAACCAAAGGAACGGTACATTTCAGAAAAGGAGATGCATATGCGATCAAAAAGGTAGGAGCATCCTAAATGGCATAGAGGTTTTTCCATCATGAACTTGTTTCTTTTCCCTTCATCTTCTCCTTTCCTCATAAGCAATCATGAATCCTCAGGTTTGGTCTGGTTTACTTTATAGCTTGATGCAAATTAAATCCATCATTTTATTGTATGGCATATTGAATGTAATCATGGGACAGTGCAATAAACAATATTAATTTCTTGGGCTACAGTTTGTATTTTCTTAGTTTCATTTGAATGTGTATCACATCTATGTTATTTTGCCTTTTGTTGGGCAGCTGATGGGGATCAGAATGTTCTTGGCTGTGTTCTTAGACTGCCATGTTCTTAGACTGCCATGGAGGTCATGTTAGCCACTGGCTGAGATGATTCCTTTAGGTACCTTCTATCAAAGTGCAAACAGCAGCTAGCATACCTAGAGCAAAAATGTGATTTGATAATAGCCAATATCTAAATACTTTCATGGGCAGGTGTGTGTTTCTGGCAGGTCTACATTTTGTATTTCAAGGTTGGGAGAAAGGAGAGATGTGTACAAGAGATTCTTCTCAGATAAGGCATGTATGAGAATTATCTTTTACAAAAAATAAGATGAGAAATGCTGGATCCTTTATACATCATTATATATATATATATATATATATTTGATTCTCCCCAAAAGTCATTAAAAAGGCACAATCCACAGTCAGTATTACATTCTGAAAATGTTGACATATTTAGAATAGATACCATAGCATAAACCATAATAGAGGACATTATGGTTTTAGTAGAACAACATAAGTAATTGAATTATTATTATTATTATTATTATTATTATTATTATTTATATTTACATACTGCCCTTCTCCCGAAGGACTCAGGGCGGTGAACAGCCACAGATAAAAAACGAAGAGTACAAAATTTAAAACCAATTTAAAATCAAATTAAATTAATTTGGCCCACAATTAAAACACCCCTATTTTAAA
>JANHZT010006235.1:33019-43256 GCA_032468215.1 Stegonotus admiraltiensis
GTGGACTTCAACTCCTCAGTTGTGGAATTCCTCAGCCAGCAAACTCTGGGAGTTGAAGTCCACAAGTCTTAAAGTTGCCAAGGTTGGAGACCCCTGATCTAGATAGAGATGGGAAACATATATTTCTCAAGATAATGATTCAATTTCATCATCCTTGGCAATTTGTCAGGGATTATGTATATGTCCTCACTTCTGCTATAAACCAATGCTGGAACACTCAGACTTTTTTTTGTAGATTTCAGTCAATTCCAGACAGTATTAAAAGTTTTGCTAGTTAAATGAATAAAATACAGGATTATGTTAATACAGAGCTAACCTACAATATCTTGATAGCTGAACAAAACTGTGCTTCTTCCAGGTTCATGTGTGGAAACTGACAAGATTAGCAGCTGGATCCTGCTTCAGCACTAGTGATAGGACAGCATTTTCTATTTCATTGAGGATAGCAGCTATTTTAGGGCTGTTGTAAGGCAAACTGCATGACACACAAACCGTTCTGACCTTCAGAGCCTCCCTACATTTTATTAGATCACTCATCAAGTATATTAATCATATAGGATATTATACAATATGTAAACGATGCCATAACACTTGATAATTTAAAAATGAAATTAGTCTATAGAGGACAGATTTATCAATCAGCATTAATCATGATAGCTGAATGAAAATCAAGATTTAAAGGTAGCAAAGTGTGGGTGACCGTGTTTTTCTCAAATCTTGTGGCTGCCTGCTATTTGAAGCAGAATGCTGAACTGTATACATTTTCTTATATATTTTCTGTTCTTTTGATAAGAGAGTTACATGACAGCACCATAAACAAAATCACAAAGCAAGAAAACTTTGCATCTCTGAACTGATGCCAGATTTCTGCATCACCCACTTATCTGCATCAACAATATTATTTTGGAGTAAGATGGAGTATTGGAGTAGTTTACCTAAGGGGTGTCAAAAACAACCACCAGCTGTTTGTTAGGTTTTATTGCTTACAGTTCCTGATTAGTCTATCAGTTTTTTTAATTCTGACACAGAAGTTGCTTGCCAGCATACTTCTGTTTTTATGTCTGGAGCTCCCAAAACATCTGCTATATTGTTTTCTATTTATGTGCCAGCTTGACCTTGTTGTAAGTAGTGGCTGATAACAGGTTTGTTCTTGATAGTTTTTTCTTAGTTTAGGATTTCACAATTCTAAAACCACAAAACAAGATATATCAGAGGATTGTGCATTTTTCTCTAATCTGTTACCAAGTTGTCATAAGATGATTACAATAAAAAAAAGTTCATTTATGATGGAATTGTTCATTATCCAGAAATGATGCTTACAGATAATGATGATACAGTATAAGAAGATATATGATAACCCAAGTATTGCCTATACCTGTGATGGCAAACCTATGGCACGGCTGCCACAGGTGGCACGCGGAGCCATATCTGTGGGCATGCGAGCGTTGCCCTACCTCAATCCAGCATGCATCTGCGTACTGGCCAACTGATTTTCAGGCCTTCCGGGCCCACCGGAAGTCAGGAAACAGCCTGTTTCCGGGCCTCCGGGGGAGTGGAAAAGGCTGTTTTCACCCTCCCCAGGCTCCTAGGAAGGCTCTGGAGCCTGGGGAGGGCAAAAAAATGGGCCTCCTGGGCCCACTGTGCCATCACTTGCCAAAAGTGGGGGAGAGTGGGGGGTCACGCATGCATGCGTGGGGGGACGGGGTGCATTGAATTATGGGTGTGGGCACGCGTGCACGCAATCCCCCCCACTACCCCCACTTTTGGCACACGACGGCAAAAAGGTTAGCCATCACTGGCCTATACAGTATATTATTTTACAAAATCTTTCCTCAGAGGAAAATGAAGAAATAGGAGGGAGATCTATATTGTATAGGAACAATATAGTATCTATATTGTATAGAAAACCTTTGATGTTCCTGACTTAACAAGCCATAAAGTGACTTCTTTAACATTGAAATGTATTTGATTTTTTTTCTGAGCAGTATAAAACCATGTTTTCCTTTGATTATTTTATTCCTTATAATCAATTATGTTTTGATTCTGACTTCTGATTATAAGCAATAGCAAATGATTGCAACCCTTGTGCCTTGATTAAAGTGAACCAAAATAATTTCCCCATCCACTTCATAGGAATAAATGCTAATTTTATACCACTGCAAAAAGGAGTCACATGCTTTTGAAGTCTTAGTTCTGTATCATGTTCAAGTCTTTTCCAGAAATCAAACTAAGAAAGATTGTTGGTGATTTAGATTTAAGCATCTTGGATGAAGTGCATTGTATTGTCCTTCCTGCAAGGTGAACCACAATTGTTTTAATAATGGTTTTTGTTCAATAATCCAGTTGATTAAGTTTGGTCCTGTGATGTCTCTTTAGCTAGTCCAGAGCTTGTCATACTTTTGAACTGAAATGCATGAAAATTTCACCCTTTTGAGAGGAGGTTTGGAAGTTTCTATAGCAGGACTACTAGGTTCGGTATGAGCTTTGTTTCTTATGCCATCTATCTTGTAAAATCGCAGGATTCTTTTCCCCCCAGCAAGTGGGGAAAATATGTATGCTACATATAGTATACATATGTATATATATATGTATATAGGGGTATATAGGATATATAGGGGGTATATGCATACATCCAAATTAACCTATGATGTTTCTCTGTATCATATATGTGTGGGTATGTGGGTATATGCATAATGGTTATCTTTTGAGAAATGAACGCAATGAAATTTCATTTTAATGTATGCTGATTAGTTACATTTAAATTCTATTCTAATTCTAATTCTAATTCTATTCTATTCTATTCTATTCTATTCTATTCCATTCCATTCCATTCCATTCCATTCCATTCCATTCTATTCTATTCTTACCCTTGAAACCTTGTGAGGACCTGGCAGTCTCCTTGCTTGATCATATACAGTACCCATTTCTCTTTCAGTTTCTATAATACTTTCAGTCAAAGCTGCAAACTGAGGATCAGAATCAAAATAATACTGTGCAGGTTTCCCAATGCTAACGCTTTTGATACTATAGTTCTTCAGCCCTTCTTTGCCTTTGCACTGGAAGGAAATTAGCTGCCACCTGCTCTCCAATCTGCATTACTTTGAAGCCCAAGGTCAGACTCTTGAAAGCCGTAGCTTTATGAGATGTGTTCATCTGAGCTTGCAAAATAACCTAAAGACCTTTTTCACAAGGTTGACTGCAGTTCCCTGTGTGCAGAAATATAAAAGTGATTTACAGAAGCAGCTACAGAGTGGTCTTGATAATGATAATGATAAGGGATGCATTTGGTCATATTTCTTCCTGAAAGCTAAAGTTTTTTGCCCTGTTGAAAACAAGCGGCCAACACAGACAAGGGTGACTTGGTGGCAAAGGCATACATTCACAACCTGCTAAGCAGACATGAAAAAGGTTATGGAAAGCATCATAAATGATAGAGACTTGCTGATGTCCTCAGAAAATAACAGTAGGTCAATAATTGAAAATGTAGCATTCTCAACCTGCTTTGTTCCCCTGTCTCCAGGCAAACAAGCTTATCTACATGCTTGCTGTTTTTTTATATGGCCTGTCAAGTTCTCCTTTTTCTTTGGCTATTGTAACATACGCCTTCTTTTGTTACTGGTCTGTGTATAGCTACTGTATTCATGGCACAATATTTACATTCAACCTATTTCAGCTCAGAGAGCCACATGCTTTTATTGTTTGTCTGATTAAAGAAAGGAAATTGCAGCTTCCAGGAAATCTTACAGAGAATAGAGAAAGGAAAATAAGGAATGTTTATGTTTTCCATAACATTCCTTCTTAGCAGAGGTTTCTTGACTCATCTAAAGTAGAGCCCTTTTCTCAGGAGGCCTAAACTCTCTTTCCACTTTCTTTCCTTTTCCGCCTCGCTCCCCCTCCTCTCAAATGACATGTCATGCTTTTAGACTCCCTGAGAAATAAATAAATAAATCTCTACCCAAATATGCAAGAAGTATATTGTGCTACCGAATAGTAAGAAGCCCTATGCCAGTTTGGTTTTCTGAACAAAAAACAGGTATGTCAAATCTTTATGAAATAAGTACCTTCCTTTTGTTTTTGCTGAGCAGTAAATCAGAATAAAACATTCTATAATCAATTTGCAACAACTTCATAAGTACACTTTCTCAGAATAATTGAGTCAGCCACAGTAAATGTGTGCCTATTTTATACTTAGGTTTTAATTTAGATTAATTTAATTTAAATCAGGTACCCTAATCACTGTGGCACAGTGTATATCCATTCCAATGTTTCTTCATCTTTCTCAACAATTTTAAAGATGTATGGATTTCAACTCCCAGAATTCCCCAGCCAGCTCAATCTTGGCAACTCTACTATGGGTGAATTTAATGCCAAAAATTCCTCAACCAGCACGACTGGGGAATTCTAGGAGTCAAAGGCCATACATTTAAAGTTGCCAAACTGTTGAGAAACACTGTTCCATACTGTACTCATTTCACAATACATTTGCAAACATGGGTCAGGGGTCAGAAGAAATGGTTTAGATTTAATTTTTTTCCAATACAAAAGGGAGCCCCAAATGTCCATGTGCAATAGGCTTCTCTCAGTTCCCAAATTAAACAAACAAACAAACAAACAAACAAACAAACAAACAAACAAACAAAGAAAGTTCCTCAGTCATTTATGATGCCAGTACCGCTAAGCTGTTTCTTGCAGCCACTCCTGAAAAACTAAGTTCTAGCTGAATAGTCAGGCTGTTTTGCTGATGTAGTATGCTCATTATCTTACCCTCAAGCACCTCGGTCTCAAATCCCAGCATGGCATATGGATATGTGTCATGTTCTAAGAGAGGTGTTTGTTTATTGGCATGTCAATGATCATTGTGAAATTCTCACTTTCGGTCAATTTTTCATAGGAAATTATTTTTCTTAGAATATTATGTTATATTGTTATTATCCAGACCTATACACGTTGTTGCATATCAGCTGTGTATTTGTACAGGTTTGGCATGAATGTGTACATATAGGCCTTGTAATTCAACACAATAGGGGATGTAATCTTTAAACGTATGCCAGCCTAGATGTCTTTAGATTGCATACACAGTCATCTAGTGCTACCATGTTAGGTGGGAATTCTGGTAATTTTAATTAAACATTGGCAATAATTATATTATATACAATTAAATGTATTAGCACAAAACTATTTTGTTCACAATTATTTAACAACTTTTTCTTGGTAATTAAAAAAAATTAAATAAGAAATTAGACTACATTATCTATCCTTGCTCACAAATTGTTGAAATATGTACGCTGATTAATTTTACAAGCAAAAAACTAACATTTCTATTTTCTGAAACCTAAATACTCTTATTAAAAGAATTGAGTTTCCCTATGTTCTTTTTCACATTTTTTTAAAAAAAAACTTGTATAGAGATGACTTTTTGGAGTTTTATCCATTTCCTTTTAAATACAATGAATAAGGCTTTCTGGAATGCCATTCATTTTTTCTACAAATGTTACTTCCTGTATTAAGCAGAGTATTTCCCAAAGAACTTGACTGTGGGGGTGGGTAGGAAGAACAACAGCCAATGACTGTTTATTGAATATCTCACCAGAAACCTGACAGTTTAAGAGCCTTAAGAACTGAATCAATTTCACAGCTGAAAGTGAAAAGGAATCTTGCACTTGAAACTACTGATTGCTCATTTCTCTGTAAGCTGTAGCAGTAATTCTAGAGCAGTGTAACCTAATACTTGTTAAGTTACAAACCCACATAAACTTTTGGCTTTTTGCTGTGCAAAATGCTCTGCAGTTGAGGGGCCAAGGAAAATGGTTTCATTAGTAGTATAAAGGAAACATTTGTTACGGTTATCAGGCTTGTGGGGGAATTGGGACTTGATATGCCTTTGAAATAGGACCCAAAGCAAAACACAAGCATTCTGCAATGGATAAAGGCTTCACAGTCTAAACTCAGACTTATTTCCACAGTATATTAAAACTTTTATCTCACATTGTTTCTTCTGTGTGTGTTCTGACGCAATCTACAAATCTCATTTTTGCAATCTCTATCTGTTGCCCAGGTGACATAGTGCTTTTATTTGGAACAATTTTACACAAACCAGAATTCACATAGCTTGGTCAAGTGAGAAAGATGTTTTAGTATATCACAGTCTAGGTTTGCATGATTAAATTAATTATGGATTGCTTATGCCTCCAAATAGGTTGAAATGATGATAAATGATGCGAGCTGAGCTATTTACTATTATCCATCCTTCTGCCTAGTTCCACCTGTTTTTTATGCCCTATATCCTTGCAGCCTTTAGCTAACTTGATTTTTCCCACCTGTGCCTGACTGATGCCCTTTAAATGGTGTTCATGTTAATCATCCTTCATGATCATGAAAGCTGCCATATGACAAAGTCATCATCGAGAAGCTGATACATAAATTTCCAATGGGCAAGGGAATAACAAGATTTTTATTAAAGTAATTCATCATCTTTAAGTCTTGCACTCATATGTAACTGGATGGAATCTATCATCCTATTTCTTCTTCCTTGGCAAATTCTGCAGTCTTTTAAATTTAAATTGTTAGACATGTTCAAAGCTTCAAGTCAACTGAACCTGTCTCTGAATGGAAAATCCAAGTCAAATTGTTTGATTGATTTTAAGAAATCAACTTGAATTGAATGCCTTTGAAACAATTTGACAATTTCAATGACATTTGAAGGTGCAAACGGTCCTTTTGCTAATCAAATTGAATCTGACTTCAGTCAACTTGACTTGATTAAAATCACTAATTCAAAGTGATCTGATCATCACAAAGTCAGATTCAATAGATTATTCTGAAGTAACCAGAAGTTAATTAATCATTTCATAATGACACAAGATTATGTCTTACTATTTTTCCAACTCTAGGTCAGGGAACAAGTACTGTATTCGCTTCTAAATTTGTTGCAACAATAATAGTAATATAAGCCATGTGCATGACTATATAAAATACTGATACTAATTTATATCCAAAAAGTTGCTTTTATGATTAGTTATTAGTCTTTAAAACTATTGGAAAATGCTTTGAGAGCCAGTAGTAGTCCCTTAATAAACTACACCTAAATAATGCAAAATTTCAGCAGCTTGAATCAAAGAGATTAGTCAGATCTTCCCAGTCTGGGGATAAAAAGTAGTTGTTCCCTGAGGGATTGTATGCAATAATTCCTCCACATGTTTTCACATCTGAAATCCTGGGAATGACAGAGAAGTGAAGAATTAGAAGCTAATCAAGAATTAGAAACAGGATGTGTGAGACAATATTGAAAGGAAGAATCTGAAACATCTGTCACATAAGACCAGCTATGGATAAAATTAATGTTCAACAAGGTGTGGTTGGTTGTAAAGTATAGAAATGATGGCATCTGGTTATGGATAGATTGCAATCGGGTGAGGTATACCAAGAACAAAATGAACTAAATTATCAGATTTTCTGTATGACATTTGAAATGATTGGCAGTAGTTCCCAGGCAGATTATATGCTGTTATCATGTTCTGTCAATCAACAACCAGTTTTTTGTTACAAAGGACACAATTCACTAAGATAAAATTTTTAAAAAAGCAGTGTTTATGTTTAGATTATCTTTATTTTGATTCTAGATCCCCTGTGGATAAGACTGAGCTTAGTTTTTATTGTTTATAAGAGTATATTCCTCTAAGACTTCGTATTTCAATGATGTCTCAACTGTACTTTTAAATACTGCCTGTGGCCTATCCCTTACATGTTTCCATACCTGCTTTTCCTTTTTGTGTATTTATATTTTTATTTTGTGGAAGTGCCATAGTGTAGAAATGTGTATGGATGGAAGGGTTTCAAATCAATCTATAACCTGTGAGTGAGTAGTTGCAAAAGAGGACTGAATATGGGATTATGGGATTGGGCCGGGAAAAAAATTCCTTCTTCAACACATGCTTTTTTCTATTGAAATGTGACCCTCAAAACTTAATTGGGCCCCACAAATGTTAGTTTGGCTTTTCTTTTTATTTCCACTCAACTTTTTGTTTTCCTAAAGCATTTTGTATGGATAGAAAACATATATATATGCAGCTAATTTATGTTGCACTTAGAGCATGTTAGAACACCTTGGAACTGAAATTTACAGGGTGCATTACAGTATAAGGAATGGTTGGCAAGTGATTTTCCACATGCCTGTATATAAATGATCTATAAATGTCTCCTTTCTAATAAATTCAATCCTAGTTTATGCTTACTTACTGATGACTTATTGATACAGGTGCTTTTTCTTTCTTGTGAATCATTAAAGTGTTATCATTATGCTAGTCTGTTTTATGAATATAGCACTAGTTTAAGACAAAAGTTGAATAGAAGCTACAGTTGTGTTGATTGGATTATACTGGAAATCTTCCTTTGTTGTCATTTATTCTACAAAGAAATATGTTTTAAATAGAATATCATCTGTTTTTAAACTTAGGCAACTCTAGTTTTTCATATTGCTTCTGTAACATCTCTATATTAAAATTTGTTTACAACTACTTGGAGGGGATGCTGCTGCTATCTGATCAATCAAGTCTGATTCTCAGCTATTCTATGGACCAGCTCTCTCTACATTTTCCAATCTTGTATGGCTTTCATTGTTTTATGCTGTGGCTGGTGTAGGCTTTGATGGTTTTGAGAATTGGTAGACCTGTTTCCTTTTACTGCAAATCATTCTGAGCATAACTACCTTTTCCTGTGAGTTTGATCTCATGGCCAAACTTGCTTTCCAGTGATGTTTGGTTTTATACACTACAGTGCTTGTTATTTGTCACTTTTCCTGTTGAAGGAATGTGCAGGAGCTAATCTTCATTTAGTTGCCAGGTTGATGTCCTTGCTTTTCCATTGTTGATTCATGTCCATCATTGTTCTGTGACCTAGAAAACTTGAGGCTTTTTGGTTGGTTTGCATTCCCTGCTTTGATGAATTTGCAATCCTAGGAAAAGGAATTGGTACATGCATTTGATCCCTTTACTGTTGATTGTTACTTTGACCTTCCCATTCCTTGCAGTGATCATGAACTTGGTGTTTTTGATGTTCAGGAAGAAGCCAAATTTCTTGCTTTCTTCTTTAATCAAATATTCCAGGCATCCTTTGTTTTCTCAGAGGACAGTTGTGTCATCACCATATAGAAGTTCCAGTTTCTTCATAATCTCTTTGACACATAGGTTGAAAAAGAAAGGTGAAAGAATGAAGCCTTGCCGTACTCCTTGCCATGCTTCTATCTTGAGCCAATCCATGTTTTCATAAAGTGTTTGTATTGTGAATTCCTGATTTATATACAGCAAATGCATCAATTTGACCAGATGGTTTGGCACCCCAGGTCTTTTAGGGCTTTCCACAGTTTGTCATGATTGACACAATCAAAGACTTTCTTGTAGTCAATAAAGCAGATGTAGATTTTTTCCCCCATGAGCTAGCATAGATTTTGCAATAGGGTCACAACTGCCATAGCCCCTTCTGAAGCCAGCTTGAGCATCTGGTAATTCCCTTTTGATGGTCAGCACCAGACTTTGTTGTATGACCTTAAGGAAAATCTTGCTTGCATGAAGGATGAAGACAATTTATGCAGTAATTGAAGTAATCCTTGGAGTCACCTTTTTCTTGGCAGTGGAATGAATACTAATTATTTTCAAATTTTTGGCCATGTGTTTCCTAAATTTTCTGGCACAAGGCTGTGGTGGTATGAGTGGTACAGGCTCCGTAATCCTGTGGGGATGGTGTCAACACCTGGGGCCTTGTTTTTTGGCAATTGCCTCATTGCCCACCTGGCTTCTTCCTGAAAAAGATGGCTGGGTCTATTTCTACTTCCCTTTCCTTATATTGAAGAGAACAGACCTCTTCGTTGCTGCATACAACTCTTCTGAATATTCTCACTATCTGTTCTTGATACCTTGTTGATCAGTTAGTTCTTTTCCTTGCTTGTTTTTGATGATGCTTTTATGAGCAGTAAATGGTGTTCAAATACTTTTGACTTGCACAAATGCATTCCTGCATACATTTGCGCAAGTCAAAAGTATTTGAACACCATTTCCACCGATGCATACCATGCATTCCTGGTATGTCCTTTTACTGTAGTCTTCTTTTAGTTCAGAGGTCTTCAAACCTGGCAGCTTTAAGACTTGTGGACTTTAACTCCCAGAATTCTCCAGCTGGGAGAATTCAATTCTGGGAGTTGAAGTCCACAAGTCTTAAAGTTGCCAAGTTTGGGGACCCCTGTTCT
>JANHZT010006239.1:2580-12726 GCA_032468215.1 Stegonotus admiraltiensis
ATTTTGCCTCATTTTATGATTTTTCTTGCCACAGTTATTAAGTGAATCACTAAATTAAGTTAGTAGTATGGTTGTTAAATTAATCTGGTTTCCTCATTGACTTTGCTTGTCAGATGGTTGCAAAAGGAGATCACATGATCCTGGGACACTGCAACTGTCATAAATATGAATCAGTTGCCAAGCAACTGAACTTTAATCACTTGATCACGGTAATGGTGCAACAGTCATAAGTATGAAAAATGGTCATAAGTCACTTTTTTCAGTGCTGTTGTAACTTTCAATGGTCACTAAATGTTGTAAGTCAAGGACTACCTGTATAGCATTCCAGATTAAAGCACTCTTGAAGAGGTGAAGGCTCTGGTGGACTGGTGCAATAAAAGTAACCTGGTTCTAAATGTTAATAAAAGAAAGGAAGTCATCATAGATTTTAGAAAGAGCCAGCATGGTCATACTCCACTCAGTATCAAGGATGCAGCTATAGAGGTGGTCAACAGTATTAAGTATCTGGGGATGCAGATAACTAACAATCTGAACTGGTCTCTCCACACTTCATCCTTAGTGAAGTGTGCATTTCCTGCATCAGATGAGGAGAGAACCTCTTTCTCCTTCTGTCCTGGCCACTTTTTACAGAGGCACGATTGAAAGTGTTTTAACAAACTGCATCACTGTTTGGTTTGGTGGCTACAGTGCCTCAAAGAGAAAGTCCATTCACAGAAGAAGGTTGCTTCCTGTCATTCAGGATACTGTTTATAAGTGTTATGTGTTTAGAGCTCGAAGCATTGTTAAAGACCCCACGCACCCACTTCATGGTCTGTTTCAGGGGTGGGTTCTACTTACCTTTACTACTGGTTTGCAGTGGGGTTGCACGCGTGCGCTCGCTTTGCTCGCACAGATAATATCAGAGTCAGTGGGAAGAGCCTCCCATCGGTTTTACTACTGGTTTTATAGTACCAGTGCGAACCGGGGGCAACCCACCACTGGTCAGTTTCTGTTGCTCCCCTCTGGGAGGAGTTTTCGAAGTATTTCTAGCAGGACTACCAGATTCTGTAACAGCTTTGTTCTCTATGCCACCCATTTGGTAAACTTGTAAGTTTCATTTTTTTTTTGCCGTGTACATGTATACATCCAAACTAGAAAAAAAAATGTAAACACGACTTAGTTGATATGAAAGTGAAGCTTCTTTTTTCATAGAAATGTTCCAACATTCTTTCTTATCAATCTGGAAGATGAATTTGAGATCAAATGAAAGTTTCCCATTTAGGCTAATTTTATGTAATTAAAGTTACTTGTCAAACCCAGATATTTAGTGAAGTTCACTTTCTAAATCTTCATCGTTAAATCTAAATCTATCGTTATCATCATTATAATCATCTCTCGGGTTTTTTTAAATTCTAAAATTCTCTTCATAGCAAATATAAACACTAAACATGAGTTCATAATTGTTATGAAGAAAGCTTGATTAAAATGTTAAGTGCTTCTTTTTTATTTTCTCCATGTGGTTGATGTAATGTTTTGGTTCACAAGAAGTGGCATTAATCCACCATGCTGATAATTCACATCCTTGCTGTTTGAACAGTCTATGTTTAAAATATGAAGCAAGTCCTTCAATATATTAATAGTCAACAATAATTTTAAAAATTATAACTCTCTACAAAATAAGAAATGTGTTTCTGGCAGAAGTCATAAGAATAATGCCAAACATATGAAGATTTTTTATGGGAAATATCAGGAACTTTTCAGAGCAAATAACTCAATTCAAATGTTTTGATAGCTTAATGGTGACATCATTTAAGCCATAAACTATCTTTTATGTCATACATTTATACAGTATTCCCTGAAAGGTAGTGATTTATATGATAGATACCTTTTGGATTCTTGAACCAATTCCATTCATAGAAGCCAAGTTCTGTAGCATTCTATGTATATGTTTGTATAGAAAGAAAGATACATGAGAACATACACATACACAAATATCCACTTGCACACACATACATGATTTGCTATAAAATACAAATAAATTAAAGCAGACTGTTACTCTTCTCATGCATACTTCTATATTACTACACAAACATTTCTTCAGAATTAGGAAGAGATGAATCCTGGAGAAAGCTAGGACAGAGAAGTTGGTTAGTTACAGATGAATCTGCTCTATCCTTTTGTGAATACCTCAATGAATGATAAACCTGTAGATATACTGTATGTGGAAAAAAGTTGCCTTTGTGGAATTGTAAGGTGGTTTTCCATCACTAAACTCCTAGCAAGCCATCCTGTTTTTATTGCTAGAACTGTCACTTATCAAGATTATCAAATCAGGATTACTGTAACACATTTATCGATCTTTGTGGGGCACTGTCTACAGGGAGATGGAAACTGATTTCTGATCTCGCGAATTTTTATTTGGTTTTTAATTCAAAACTCAATAAGAAAGTTCATAGATTGGCCTGGGACATATGAAAATTGTATATATTTGATATACATTATATGAGAGGTAAAATGTTTTGTTTTTCACTTCCATTGTCCTCCTCTTCCCTTAAAGATCTTATTGCATTTTGAGCCTCAGCAAAGTAGAAGCTTAGTAACACAACCAGACAGAAAATGTTGGAAATAAATCCTTCTTCAAAAAACCCAACATAGCTATAAATCTGATGGACTTTAAAACACATGTGCACCAGTGGTGGGTTGCTACCAGTTCGCACCAGTTCAGGAGAACTGGTAGTAGTAATTTGGGTTGGGTCACCAAGCCGCTAGTGATTGCTGGCTGGCCATGCCCCCGAACCAGTCCCCGCTCACTCACCCTGGCTGCCCGATGCTCACTCACCTTGCCCTCTCCACCCAGTCGCTCCTCACTTACACTGCATGGGATCTCACTTGCAGCTTGCCTGCCTGAAGCACTGCGCCCCAACTGAGCGGCCCTGATCTGCCTGCCAGGTAAGCCTGCAGGTCGTGGCCTACCTAGCTGCCCTTGCACCCCCACCATCCCAGCCTGCCTCCCCTACTCCCTTCCTCACAGCCCGTAGCCCTGCCATCTTCCCTGCCTTCCATGTGGCCTTCTGGGTGGTCCCCATGGCAAGCCCCACTTACGAAGGCCTTCCATACTTCCTTCCCCACCGCCCGGGTGGCCCCGGCAAGCATGCCTGCCTTCCACGCAGACTTCCCAGTGTCCCTATGGCCAGCTTGCAAAGGCAGGCAAGCGGAAGGCCACGTGGAAGGCAGGCAAGTATGGCAGGGCTGCAGGGAAGGAGCTAGCAGCTTACTCTCTTCCCCGAAACCTTGCCCTGCTTGCCTGCCTTCCACACTGCCTTCCTGGCATTCTGGTGGCCACCTTACAAAGTCAGGCAAGTGGAAGGACACATGGAAGGCATGCAAGCATGGCAAGGCTGCGGGGAAGGAGCTAGCAGCCTTCTCCCATCCCTGCCATGCTTGCCTGCCTGCCACACTGCCTTCCTGGTGTCCCCATGGCCAGCTTGCCACCTACCCCCACCCTGCTTCCCCATTACCTTTGTTTAATGTGCTCCACTTCCCCCTCCAAACCCCAAAGCCACAAAGCCCTTGGCCTCTGAAGCCTCTAGAAAGAGGCCTCCTTGTGTGTGTGTTTGGCGGGCTGAGGCAAGCCACATGAAGGAAGCCCACCAGGTAACCACGCCGGCCGTGATCGGCCCCTTGCCTTCCACTGCCACTGCCGCCTCTTCCTTCTCTCTGCTAACAGAAGTCGGAGACGAAAAGGCAGTTGCTTCACCAGGCATTCCTCCGCATTTCCATCCCAAGTCAGCCACAGCTGCCCTCCCATCTGCCGTTGGGAAGACAATGCTTGTGACAGATGAGAGGGCAGATGTGGCTGACTTGGGATGGAAATGTGGGGAAATGCCCGGCGAAGCAACTGCCTTTTCCTCTCCAACTTCTGTTAGCAGAGAGAAGGAAGAGGCATAGGTGGCAGCGGCAGCAGAATGAAAGGGACCAATCGCAGCTAGCGTGGTTACCTGGTGGGCTCCCTTCGTGTGGCTCACTTAAGCACCGCCAAACACACACACAAGGAGGCCTTCTTTGAGAGGCTTCAGAGGCTGAGGCTTTTTTTTCTTTTCCCCCTCCTGCAGTCGCCTCGAGGGCTTTGTGGTGCAAAGGACACCACAAGGTTTTGGGAGGGAAGTGGGGCACAATAAACAAAGGTAAAAGGGAAGCAGGTTGGGGTGGGACTTGGTCCCCCCTTAACGATCCTCTTCCAGTCCCAGATGCTTCCTCCTTTCAACCGCAGAACAAATACCTGGTCCTGCACTTGACCTGGCCAGACAGCACCCCTACCAGCACCCCACCTGCCTGTCCTTCCTTCTCCTGACAGGCTCTGGCAATTTGTTGTGGAAGCCCTTAGCACACCTGCTCCCTTCCTGAGGTTATTTGGCCATGCTTGTGCACTGCGGGGGCTAGGTGGTTTTCTGGACTGTGCCGCCATGAGAGTGGGTCTTCTGATATTTCAAAAGTGTTTACGGGGGTCCTTACTGTGAAATCAGCCCCCAAAGCAGATAAAAGGAGTCTTGGAGGGGAGGCGGACGCAACCCTTTGGGCACCGGGGTTACTAGCCACCAAGTGCTGGACTAAGGTCTGCCTTTCACCCAGTGGTGGGATTCAAGTAATTTAACAACTGGTTCTCTGCCCTAATGATTTCTTCCAACAACCAGTTTGTCAAACTGCTCAGAAAATTAACAACCGGTTCTCCTGAAGTGGTGCGAACTGGCTGAATCCCACCACTGCTTTCACCCCTCCGGTGGGGAATGGGGTTGCCTTCCCCGCTGCTGTGCCCAGGGGGGGCACAGCAGCGGTCAGAGGGGCTGTTGGCTGGATCAAGTTACCCAGTGGGCTGCAGAGACCGAAGGTCAGAGGGGGACTTTGTTGCTCAGATCAAGAAGTGATATGGGAGAGAGAGCCATTTCATCAACATTATGAAATAAGAATAACCTGTGGCTATCTCCACAATGGTTTTCTTATTTTGTGGAGAAGAAAACTAAGCATATTTATTCCATTCCCATCATGGATTCACCATGAAGCTCAAATATGTGTACTGCCTTTAATACCAACCACGAAATTTAATAGTGATCAAGTAACAGTAATATTTTGTTTGTACAAAATATTTTGTTTGTGCATTTATTTCTGTCTGCTGGTAAAGTAACCTCAGTTTAATTTTCTCAAAAACTAAGAACAACAGAGGACTACACTCTGGTTAAAAGTTATAATGCAAACAATTACTTAAACAAAATAGCCCTGATTAGGCTGAACCTTTCATTGTTTTTTACCAGTTTCTTCCACTTTTGCATTAAATTCTGTCATCCTTTTATTTAATATGCAAAGAACAAAACTTATACCAAGATTTCTGTGTAGTAATTTGTATATGCAAATTACGTTGTTGCAAATGTCGTTGTGCAAACTACTCATGCATTTAAAATGCTGGAACAAATATTTAATTCACCTGGTCCTGTTAAGAAGGTGAAAGTTATAAAGCAGCTGCCAGAACAACATTGTTTTTGCATCAGCTAAGAACAGCTGCTTATAGGAAGTTTATGGTATCTAAGTGGAATGTCCTGTGTATGTTTTTGAGGTTTGCTGGGGAATGGCTTCAGTTATTTCTCATAACTGTATGAGAAATAATTAGTATTATTATTGCAAGCTGTGTTTATTACAGATTATGAATTAAAGTGCAATCCCACTATGATTATACTAAATATTAATTCTTCAACAGTTACTTAAACTGTAATTACTTTAAGGTAACATTTATAAGTAAACAGAGTCAGTGGAATCTCCAGACCATTGTGTTAAATCTGAGATGTTAAACACAGACAAGATTGGTACAATCGTCTTTTTACACACAAACACACACAAAGGCTTGTGTTCAAGAAGAGCCGAAAACCAACTCCCAATTTTAAAATTAAATGCATTTTAAAAACCCTTCATCATAATGGAGATGAGCACTGCCCCTTATAGTCAGCAATGGCTAGCGGAATAGAATCTGCAGGGACTCCTTTACTTTTACTATCATAAGAGTAATAGAGTAATAAATCCCCACATTTTCATATCTCCTTGTCAACATTTTTGGCAGGGATCTGTCTGACTACAAGCCAAAGTTGAATCTAAACTACAATACACTTCATCTGCAATGATGTAATCCTGGGTGAAGTCAATGCCATTTGAGTGGACATTTTATCCTTTTATTGCGAGTAAATTTCAACTGCAGAAATAATTCTGGAATCAAAGAGGAAATTGAATGGCATACTGACCCTTTTAAAATACACAAAATGTCATTATGAAGAATTCTTGAAAATGGGAAAACATTTGAGCACTATTTTGTCACTTTATTTTTCTTTGAATTTACTGTTTACTATTTCTCCTTTATCACTCTCCAACCATGAGTGTTTACATATTAGAAACATGCTTAATCATGTTTTGCTTTTACCTTAATACAGTTTTACAGCTTAAAAAATTCAGTGTCTCAGTAAAGAATCAAAGTTGGTCTATTATAATGAATTCCTACTTTTACTGAAGAGACTAAATGCAATAAAACTGTTTCGACTTTCTTCATTGAACAAATGAGCAAATTAGTTTAGCATAGCTATCCATCTGGAAAAAATAAAACAGGTTATTAAAAGACTGAAAATTTGTTTTTAGGAAAAAAAATAGCCTTTGGAAACAGTGTTGAGAAGTGGGTGTGTGATATTTGTGAATCAGTTGTTATAATCCTAGGGGGTGGGGTAGATTGAATTTATTAAACCAAAGCTGCACATGGGCACACAGAGCTATCTGTAAAGAGGTAATTGTAAGAGCTCATTTATATGTTGTCCACAAACTACAAATAAAATCTCATTTAACCTTGATTTGGCAAATTAGGTAGATAGTAAATTCTATCTAAGAACTTTAGAATAATAGCCTTTCACGCTCTTTGTCCCCTGAATACTTTTCAGGTTGACTTGGTATCCAATAACTTTGCACAACTGTGGAAATATTTTACTCAGTGCCATATAGATTTATTTGTACTGTTTTCATTGTTTTAATATTTTATGATGTATGCCACCCAGAATCACTTGTTGAGATGGGTGGCTACAGAAATCAAATAAATAAATAATACCAGCACTTTGCAGAAGAATCTTTTGTCTATGTTTTATACTAGTTTGTGCTAGCTGCTTAATTATTTCTCCTTCACAGAATGCTTATGTATGCTTTGGGGATTGTTATCTCTAGCATTATTGTTGATTTCTAAAGATTGCAAAGGAGTGGTGATATTAAGGAGCCACAAACTTTTTATGTTACAATCTAGATAGACATCTGTAAGAGATACTACAGTGGGACTTGACTCTGTGCAGCATTTGTTATATCTTTGTCTTACCAAAGAAAGTTGGCAACAGTGAATAAGCTTTTTTTCAGGACAACATCTGCATTCTCATTTTTGCTGATATTCACATTTTAATAAATGCTTAATATACTTTGAATGATCCCTTGCAACCCAATTTGAAAAAGTTTTAAATGTCAACTATATACATATTACTCTATTTTTAGTTTTTAAATGAGAATAGGATATACCATAGTTCATAGTTCATGAACTATGTTCATAGTTCATAGTTTTTAAATGAGAATAGGATATACCATAGTTCAAAGATTAATTTACAAAGTAAATGTAAATTAGTGATCCAATTCAGATATAATGCTTTCAAAACTCTTTAGCATGTCTTATTATACTCTTGTATTTCCCCAGTTTTTCAGTTTGACACCCCTGGTCTAAACTTTTCAACAAAGATAGGTTTGTGATAGAACAATTATGATAGGTAGACTTTTTAATTATTATCATTATTATTACTGTTATTAATCTTCAATTTGATTCACAGTCTGGAGCTTGTAAAAACTTAGCAGTTCAAGTCCTAAACAATAGAAAATGTGTCTGGCAGGAGAAACTGTAATAGAATTCAGTTCCCCCTCAAGTTATATGAAACATCAAATCTGAATGCTACAGTTTTAATGACCTTTTGACTTTGGTCGAGGTTAAGACATTTTTCCATGGCCCAAATAAATCCATTTTCGGGTAGTTTAGAGCGCTGAATATGTTTATATAATCACTTCATAGTCTCTATCAAACTACAACATAATTCTAGACATGAATATCCAATATGAGACTATTGCAGCTGTACTAATAAACTGCAATGTTTGGTATTAATCCAGAAGCTTTAATTACATGTTAATAATAAATGATGTGATGAATAAGCATTCTTTATATAATCTCATTGGTCTCTATGTGTAAGAATACAAACCATAATATAATAAAATGTATATGTAATTTTTCTTTCTTCCAGCCAATTGTATCTGATTCTTAGAGACTGCCTGGACAAGTTAATATGTCCCTGCAGTACTTTCGGCAAGGTTTTTAGAAGTGGTTGCCATTGCTTCCTTTCTAGGGCTGAAAGGGAGTGACAGGCCCAAGATCACCCAGTTGGCTTTGTCCCTAGAGAAGAACTACAACTAATGGTCTCCCAGTTTCTAGCCTGATGTCTTAACTGCTACACCAAACTGGGTCTCTAATATGTAGATACGTGCAGTGAAATCAGAGACTACCTGAATTGTTTGATTATGGATGAGAACAACAGACTTTAATATATTAATGTGTGGACCATTGGCTTTTATGTGGCAGAACAGATAAATCTAAAAATGAGTGAGGAACTGGACCAGTTTACTCTGATGCATACATTTCAGTTTTAGGCTTGTTGAAAGTAGACCACTCCAGTGGCTTCAATCCCAAATTAATCTAAGACAGGCAAGAAGCAAGATTCACGTACCGTATTATACAGAGCATGATTCTTTAATGGTAGGGTAATTTATAAATTATGCTGAATGGATCCAATTTAATTTGGGGGAAAGACTTTTTTGTTGCTGTATGAAGATTTTAATTAAAAGCAATCTTGGGTTATGAGTCTTATGCCATTGTGGTGTATTCATCATCACCATATTTAAGAGCAAGACAGAAAACTAGGGTAGGAAGGAAAGAGTAATTTGGAACAATCAAAAGTATACTAAAAACTGTGCAATGAAACAATAAATCGCATCTGCTAAATCATGTAGTTCTTCATGTCTTAATGGGGGAAAGTCTCATGTTTAGGAAGTTTTAAAAAGCTTAAAAGAGAAGGGACGCGAAATATATTGAAAATTGAGTAATCTTTCATAAAGTTTTTAATACAACCATTTCTCTGGTTTCTTGAACATCTGCTGACATGTCCCTCCAGTTCTATAAGCAGCCCATGTGTCTATGTGCTTGTGAGCGTGCATGCATTCATATATGGAGAAATATATCTCTTGAGAGTCTTGCAAAGCACATTAAATACCTCAAAGGGTAAAAATGCAGATTACATGGGAAACCTGTGAGTGGATCTCTACACTAAGTTAGCAAAGAAAAAGCTTGGCATTTACAATGTTTATTTTTCCAAGAGCAATACATTGGTCCTCCCCATATATAAAGTATAGCCTTTCAATTCTCCAGCAGTCAGAGGAGTAGTTTAAAGATTGTACAGAATATCAAAATTTTCATTCATGGCATTAAGATTCAGATATATCAAAGACACCAAGTCAGCTATTTAAAAACCCTGTTCTGTCAGCAGGCCAGGTACAGGGAAGGCTGCTGTGCCTGAGTTATTCAGTAAATTCTGACTGTGAGTCCAGTTGCAAAGAGGGAGAGAGGCTCCTTTTGTCATTGTTTGGAGATCTTCACATTTGTTTCCTATTAAATGTAGGGGTCTAAATGGTTATTTAAAGCAAATAACTGGTCCCCATTTACTCAGATTTAGGTTGGTATTAACTTGTCAATTTTCAGTAGTTTTAAGGCTGCCTCAGATGACTGGTATTTGTTTGAATTTTGTCTCCCATGTCTAAATTGTTCAGAAATGAGCTTCTTAGACGGAAACTTCTAATTGTAAAACATGGGATAGAGTAAAGTGGAATAAAATGAAATAAAGCTGTCTTCTGACAATAATAAGTATGTTTGTTTGTTTGTTTGTTTGTTTGTTTGTTTATTTAATTTTATTTATATGCTGCCCTTCTCCAGAGACTCAGTGTGGCTTACAATGCGTTAAGCAATAGCCTTCATACTTTTGTATATTTTATACAAAGTCAGCTTATTGCCCCCACAAA
>JANHZT010006239.1:29382-42741 GCA_032468215.1 Stegonotus admiraltiensis
TTATTGATTTGAGGAATGGGAGGTACAGTGGAATATCAAAGCATGAACAGAAACCTGGGATAGATACTTTGGAGAAGACAAAAAAAAAATGCCATGCACACCTGGTCCCTTTCAGGCCTTCCTCACAAATATGCTGAAACTTGAAGGAGAGGATCATCCAAATAATATATCAGAAACCAAAAGCTTTGCCTTTGTATTTGGATGTCGACATAGATTGCCCTGAGGAATAAAATAATAACAAGAAAAGAAAACCCAGAAAATATTTGGTGACTAATACTGCATGCTTAAGATAATGTCGAGTGAACAATACAATTGATGAAGGAAAAAGTCTGAGAGCTGAAGCCCCAACTAGGGATAGGTTCTTGCCTGATTTAAGCTTCAGGCAAGAATTCACTTCCATTACATGTTTTAGTTGCTTTAAAATGAGACAAAAGGAGTTTTCTCACAGTCTTTTAGTTAGAGTAACTTCATCTACCACAGTGTGATATCTTGCACATGTATGGTAATGAACGGCATATATCCTGAAACTGTGTTGGTACCTGTACAATCGATACATATTTCATCTTCTGGTATGTTCAGTATGGATCAGGTGTGCTATTCAGTAGGTTCTGACAGGTTCTGGAGAACCGGTAGCAGAAATTTTGAGTAGTTCAGAGAACTGGAAAATACCACCTCTGGCTGGCCCCAGAGTGGGGTGGTAATGGAGATTTTACAATATCCTTCCCCCAGGAGTGGGGAAGGAATGGGGATTTTGCAGTATCCTTCCCCTGCCATGCCCACCAAGCCATGCCCACAGAACCAGTAGTATAAAAAAATTGAATTCCACCACTGGTATGGATCTCTGGGTTGACTTTGCTTTGTTCTGTGCAATCCCTGTTGGGCAGGAAAAGACCTTTAATTCAATTTTGGTCATGCTTCTGAAGCAAATTTTGAGCAATCATCAATGAAGTGCCTTCATCTAAACTTTAGATTCTAAACCAAAAGCAAACCAAATTAATATTGTCCTTGCACACCAAATCCCAAAATAATTGCTGCTTATACACAATACCTATTCCAAAAAGCATAAAAATAATTCGATGATAATTCCATATCATGACTCTGAAGCTATGCACAAGATGGAATGTCAGAAAAGGATTAATAATCAGATCAAATGAGATTGTCTAAAGCTATGCACCCTTCATCACTATTTACAGTATGTTATTTTTACATTTATGGGGTTCCTCACAAATCCAAATACTAATTTCTAAGATTACTAGACTGGTTCTGAGTCCAAGATCTGAGAATATAGTGTTCATGGATGAGAGCTTCATTGGTCTTTTATTGGCATGCCTTGATAAGATCATGACCAATAAGTAGTTACTGCTAAGAAGAATGTAAACATTTTTAAACATTATAAATGAATTAATTTTAATAATTAAATCTTTAAAAGCTATTTAATTTTTTTTTCTGTCTCCCCATCATAATAATTGATTTATTCAAAATTGCTTATATATTTTCCTTCTCCTCTATATTGCAGAGTAGAAAGAAAACATGATTTAGGACAAGAATAGAGGTCTCATGGCATGTAACTTTATGAAACCCAAAGAGCTTAACAATCAGGTCTGGGAAACTATATATTTTGGGAGGTGGATTTAACAGAAAAATGAAAGAATTACATTTTGCCAGCATTGAGCTGTTACAGACATAATGCAGAGCAGAAGAATTGAGATTAGCTGTTTTCAGAATGCTTGGACAGAGTTAGAAATAATCTTTGGTTAAATGGAAAAAATTAATAAGTACAGATAATCTTCAATTTAAAGCTGAAGCAGTTTAGCTCCCTGGCTATTTTTAATAAATAAAAAGAAATTTGTGGTAATACATATTTTCTGTTTCATGTAAACCCATGTCTTTAATCTTAATTTGTAGCAGAAACTACTGACAATCACCAGTGCCAAAAAGGTTTTCACCTATTTTTAATTTTTAGCTGTAAGACATGGAATGTGAAATTTAAATATAAAAGATTGTTTTAAAAATACACAGGAGATAAATTTTAATATGTGTTATATTTTTAAATGGAAGGAGGTTGAATGTAAAAATCTAAAAAAATGTCAGGTTTGCATTTACGTATCTAAAGAAAGGTCTAATTAATCAAATGTGACTAACAAAGAAATTTCCAGTGTTTTTCTTCAGTTACCTTGATCGATGATCAAAGAAATTATATATGCCCTATGTGGAAAATATATTTATATAAGTATGCAACACAGACTATTGCAACATTCTGGAGAGAAAATATAATCTTTCTTATACATGAAGTTCTGCTATAAATCAGATTTATTTATACTGGAATTCATTCATGCTGGAAACTATATCTATAGATTGTTTCAAAAATATTAAGGAAAACGGTCAATAAAAGGAGAACCATCATCACTTTGTCAAAAAATGGTATCATAGTTATGGAACTTGCAATAGTACAAGACATTATCTCAAAGTCCATTCATAAGTTTCTCTGACTTCTGTGGAATGCTTGCTTCACTTATGATCTCCACAGTTAAAGGATCCTTTGAGAAATGTACCTTTTTTTCTCTTTTATCACCGGTTCCTTGGAAACATATACAGTAGGGTGTTAGGCAGATTAATTTTCATTTCTCATAGTGTGATTCCAGATGAGGAGTACGGTGGGAAATTTAAATAATAAACACAGCTGCTTGGAATTGCTTGCTGCACATGTCTTGACTTTTTTTTAAAAAATCTATTTTTTAAAAAACATTTTGTTAGTTTGTAAGATAAGATACAAAATACAAAAGTAAATAGGAAGACAATGGCAGAGAGAAGAGGGGAGGGAGAAGTGAGGAAGAGCTGGGAAAAAGAAAAAAAAGCATTGACTTCTGACTCCCCCTGTTGCAGTAAAATAAAGCATTAAGATCAAACCACAATTTTTTGCTTTTTCATAGTAATATAAACTAGCATTTCTATAAACACCTATCAATCTAATCGGTAAAACCCAAAATCAAAGTTTCATTTTTTTCCATCTCAAGCACAAAGTTGGCTGGCTTTTCCGGCAGGCCTGGGGCTGTTGATCTCGCTTTGCAATCTGACGAGATCTGGCCATGAATGGTGTGAATGGGTTTTAATGTTTTTAATGTTTTTAATTTTTAAATGTTTTTTAATGATTTTTTAAATGTATTGTGAGCCGCCCTGAGTCTTTGGAGTGGGGTGGCATAGAAATTGAATAAATAAATAAAGTTCAGAAGCGGTCCCCATGTGGCAACAAAGGTACTTATATTATACATTCTAGATAATTTATCCAGTGTTAAATATCAGTGATACATCATCTTATATTTTTTCTTTTAAATTATACTTTATACTTTAGTGTAAATTTTAACCTCTCTGTTTCCATATTTTCCCATTGTTCAAGCATCACATTATATCCAAAATTCCTTGCCCACGGAATTATACAATGTTTTACATGTTCACTTTCCAAATTCAATTTCAATAACGTTTTATAAATCTTAGCAATAATATGTTAATCACTACCACACAGTAAGATTTCCAGTCCATTTTAACAAAATCCAACTCAATAACTCTTTTTATCTAATTTAAATCTTTCAATTGTTGATATGTAAACCAATGGCAAATATAACCTTCTGATTCAAGTTCTTCCCTTGACTTTAGTGTAGGGTCAACAGAGTTGAAAAATAGTATTTTACCATATGTCCACCAGTCTGGCTTCATCACCATTTCTTTTCTATAAAAAGCTTCCTGGAGGGACACCCAAAGGGGCAACTTTGTAGAGAACCTTGTTTTATATTTATTCCAAACTCTTAGTATGGCATGTCTAGCAAAGTGGTTATTAAAATCAACATTAACTTTAGTTTTATCATGCCATAGATAACCGTGCCATCCAAACCTTAATTCATAGCCCTCTAATTCAAGTAATATCTTCTTCTGGAAGTTCACCCACTCTTTTTACCAGGCCAGACAAAATTCTATTTTTTAATAGAAAAGGGAACATAGGTTTTGCTTTTCTAAATCTCTGCATCCTTGATTTGGAAATGTGGGATACATATGTCCATTTCCATACAATCAGTATTTCCATTCTCTAATCCCTCAAAATAGTAACAAGCCAACTTTATCCATCTGCATATGCAGATACTGTAAGAGCATAGGAAAATACAATGAACACCCTAAACCAATCAGTGAGCACCTCCAACTGACCAATAAGAGAATGCAAAAAAAGCTATCTAGTCCATTAGCCTCACCTTTTACTCCTGGTCTACTGCCAATCGTGGAGCAAAGTTATCTGCCATCAGTTCTGCTTTTTGTCTTGCATTTCAAATCCTCATACATGTACAAAGAGAAAAGAAGAGCATCCTAACAGTTTGCAACCAGGAGTTTTTCCCGGTTCGTCTAATCACAATCTGCACACTATTCTGGTGACTGGAATGTTAGGTTTCATTCCAAATCCTTGGTGTAAAAATTGCACCAGAGATTTAGAATGTAATATAGCATCCTTTACTGGACCCCAGAACCTTCTTAGAATGTGTGATACAAAACAAATCTGTTTTATACATTGGGGGGGGGGTGTATATCTTGGTTTAAGGGGCAAACTAGATTCTTTCAGTCTTGCAGTCACTTAAAAAAACTGAGTGGTATGTAAAACTGTAGTTATTACAAATCTGCGGTTGCAGGAAAGCTAAATTGCAAGATACCGTATGTAGCATTCTCAGAGCTAGTTGTTAACTGGAAGTAAAGATTTGGGAAGAGATTATAAACTCTTCCTATACCTGCTGGCTCCAGATTACAGTTCACTAGCTCCAGCTCCAAAGATCATGTAGAAAAAGGGGAGAATAGAATAAACTATAGCTAGTTTTGTAGAGGAGGCAGAGAGTGGGCTCTGAACTATGATCAGACTCCAACTTTAGGTGTATCAAGAAAAAAAGGGGGAGAGAAGGAGAAAGAATGAGTGGGGTGGGGGGAGGAAAGAATGGCTCATGAAATTAGCTGGGTGCAGAGACCATCCTCTGGTCTCCACGTGTAAGAAGGAAAGCAAAAATATCATAATAGCTTATGCAAAGAATTCCAAAGCATTAATGCACAGCTTAACCAACATGAGGGCTATGGAGGCTGACAAGTTTTATCAGCAAAAAAAATTTAGAAAAGGAGAAAAGGAGCCTGAAGTCCTGAACCATAAAGTTAAGAATAAGTAGCCAATCACATGAGGGACAGTGTATTTGAACAAATAGCAGAAGAAGTTGGCCTCTCTCTCTCTCTCTCTCTCTCTCTCTCTCTCTTTCTTTCTTTCTTTCATCATCTATTTATTTTTTTAATGTTAAACTTGTATGCCATCTGTCTCATCAGAGGCAATTCTATATCGGGACTCTTAAGCAATTGTTCATAATTTAGCATAATGAAAAGAAAATAATTGTAAATATCTGTTACTGTTCATATGTCTGTATGTTGTTCTGTAATGAAGTAAATAAAAATGTAAAAAGTTCACAGCTAGAGATGGAATGTATTTTTTTTCACTTATTGGTTGTTTTAGGAGTAAAGAAATTCATCCCTTAGAGCTGCTCCTTTTGATTAAAGATTTGACAGCAGGCTTGATAAAATATATGCAATATTTCTCAAACTCAGCAACTTTTAAGATGTATGGACTTCAGCTCCAAGAGTTCCCTATGTTGTAGAATCTGATATTTTGCTTTGAATCTGAATATAGGACCCATGTAAAGCTACATAAAATGTTACTGATATTTTTTCTTAGTTTGTCTCTCACATACTTTGCACTGACTTAACCTAATTATCTAATACATAATTTTCTTCCTTTTCCCCGGTGATATTCCCCATGGCTCCTAACTGACCACCCTTTTCACCAGAGTCCTGATAATTTGGAACTGTCCATTTTACATTTTCAATTAAGACCCACTGAGAATAGTAAAACATTGTTCCATATGGAAGACAAGAAACTTTATTGAAGTCACTGTGAACCTTAATATCTGGCCTATTACTTGAAGTCAGTAAAAGCTAGCAAAAACTGTAAAAATGTTTATCAAAACTTGTACAATTTTGATTAATTCATTCCTTTATCAAATTATAGGAATGTTTGGAGAATACGGGAACCCTAATTATGATTTATGGGTGACTATACCTATTAAGATCCACTGTGATTACAAGTCATCCATCACTGACTGGTTTTAAGGTATACAACATTCTATAAATTCATTCTAAGAATTCCTAACCTGATTTTTTTTTCAGATTTGCTTTTGTTTTGATTATTAATAATGCTAGAGTTCTTACAGAGAATAGCTTTATTTCCAATGACTTTTTGCTAGGTCACACACTTATGTTTTATTCTGTTATACAAACATATCAAATTAAGACATAGGAAGATATTAATTTGATTTATCAGGAGCCGACAATCTGTCCAAAATGAGGTTCATTCTCAAGTAAGTAGATAAAGTTAGAAGTAACCTTTTAATCTTTCCTTACTAATTATCAACATGTAATGTCAGAAGAAGACATTTAGGTATGTGCAGAAATCCAATATGAAGCATCCTAGTTAAAGGGCAGTCCAACTTTAACCCAACCATCATCTAAGCAAATTCATAATCTCTTTGGATATTTGGTTTCCCTGACAACTGTGATTATTGTTACTAAAGTTCTCCCACCATCCAATGCGAATCCGCCTTCCTCTAATGTGATTTACTTCATAATGATTAAAATCCTATAAAATAACCTCACTGAACACATCTATGTTGTGATTAATATTTAAACATATTACCTCAAGAATTTTAGAATCTCCACATTTTAAGTATCCTGTTTTTAATTTTTACATTTTAAAAAAAATTACCCTTTTGTTTTCCTCTGTGAGCAGCTTTTAAAATGTGCAATGACAATGTATTTTTCATTGCATTGGTCTGAAAAGTTCCAAATACTTGTGATTCCCAAGTTCCCATTTGTCTCTCAACATCTGGAGAACAAGTAGAACTTTGAAAAATACATTCTCTTTACAGTGTTAAAGACATAAGGATTGCATCAGAGAAAAGCTGTGACTTCAGATGATCGAGGGGGAAAGAATTATGTTAAGACAATAGAAAGAAAAAGCCCCATCAATCACGGTCCGTAAAGTATTTCTATTGAGTAGGTTCATAAAGATTTGTCAGGATGGATGGATAGATACGGTAGTTTGTTTTAATTGTAAAACTAGTAATATCTTATAATTATGTGTAACACAAATCATGCAAAATGTACTGATGCTGAAACAATGTTAAATTCTAGTTCAGATTTGCCAAAAGCAGAAACTTCCATCTGTGCATCTGCTATTCTATTTCAACACAATTGCATCTTCCATACTTGAGAAGACTAATAGCAGTGTAGTTACAGGAAGTAAGATTATTTAATTTTTAGAGTATTCTGACTCTTTTAAAAAACGTACTCTGTCCTGAACTAATTCATCTCATGCTTCTTTGAGAGAGACTATACTGAACAGAAACTTTTTATTTTCCTGTTAGGATGTATTCACACACACACACACACACACACACACACATGTATGTATATATGTATGTATATCAGGGGTGGGTTCTACATACCTTTACTACCGGTTTGCAACGGGGCTGCGCGCAGAAGCATTTTGATGATGTCGGGGTCGATGGGTGGAGCCTCCCACCAGTTTTACTACTGGTTCTATAGAACTGGTGTGAACTGGGGGCAACCCACCATTGATGTGTGTGTGTGTGCGTGTGCGTGTGCGTGTGCGTGTGCATGTGTGTATGTGTGTATATGTATATGTATATGTATGTATATATATATATATATATATATATATATGTATATATGTATATGTATATGTATGTATGTATATGTATATATGTATGTATATATATGACTCAGCTAAAGATTAACCTGTGAATTGAACATCCTAGTTAGTCTTGCCGACAGAGCCATGCCATTCTGCCAGGAACTCCTGGTCTATTTCAGACTTCAGAAGGCAAAATAAAACCCCTCAAGACCATAAGCTTGCGGAATGCCATTGCTTTTGTGGCCATAGAGTCACGTTCCTCAGGCACCTCTAAACACCAGAGAATCTCAGATAACCATAGCTACTCCACCACCTCTGGCCTCACTGGCAGCCACTGTCACCATCCCAAAATCTGAATAGGCAAATTTTTAAGAAGGGGAGCACTTCTCTAAGCCCAGCCATATCTCAGTAATCTACACAAAATCAATACTGTCATCCAGGATTAAATTACAGATGAGGGATACCAACCTCCAATTTTGAAATAATTATTTTGTCTATTTATATATTAGCTATTTGAATCTTTCATTTTTTTGCCTGCCTAATTTAGGAAATAGAAAGGTATCTAGAATTAGGCTTCCTAAGCAGCTTTACAGATCACATTGGATATATGTTCCAAACAATCACAAGAATGGGCTGGTTAAATTCCATCATTTTCAACAGATGTTCTACCCTACCAGAAATAGCAAATGTTCACAATTTTCAAAACGACCATAATAGTCTACCTCATCTGACTGATTTCTATCTGGTTTTGCAGCCAAGACTGCAAATCCACTGATTTGAAAAGAGGAAGGAAAAATGCACATTCAGAACTTGCTACTGAGCATGACAAAGAGATTGACTAAATATGCTGGAGTTTTATTCTCTCCATAAAGGGGATAAAGCCAAACCAAGCCAAGCCAAGCCAAGCCAAAAAAAATAAAAAAACTCTGAAAAGTGGTGGCTTGAGATCTGAAATTTCAAGATTGAGGACATATTATAGTTTGGTAACAAAATATTCTTGGATCTTATTACAGAGCTGAAAGTATGGTGCATATTATAAACATGGATTGTTTTAATTCCTTTCATTCATATATAAATTATCAAGTCATTCATTTATTTAAAGAAAAAAAACCACTGCTTAATCTGCTTCTTTTATCATGCATAGAACCTGAACAATCATAAGCTTTTTTATTTTAATGTGATAGTGTTCAATGCTTTTAATTGGAATTATCAACTATTCTCTAAGCACTCATATTTGATGTTTCCTTGGCAATTTTCCCACTTAATAAGGTTTTCATTTAAGACAAAAGCCATCGTGGCCTGTTTTTCATTTTGAATAAGATTACATTTAAGTTTTTAGCTCAGACACATTTCTTTTGTATGCCATCCAATTAATTTACACTGCATATTTGCTTGTGATTAGAAAACAAATACTTCACACACATTCTGTGTGAGAAACATCTGAAAATAGACTATGTGCATTTCACATAGTGTTCAATGTAACTATGGCTGCTTTACAGACAGTTTCCTTGAGTGCTCATTAGTCATGATGTTGACTTGATAGTATTTAAAATGGTAGCTGGAAATGCCTGAGTTTGCTGAGTTTGCTGCAGATGAATTGCAACTTATTAGGATTTTTTAAAATTGTCAGAATAGGTTGGCTTTGAAAAGCATTCTCATATATAGAAGAAGCAAAATATTGAAATGCCAAGAGTTTTTGTTCACTTCATCCAAAATCTGGATTTCCATGGAGATAGTGGTGGACTAGATGGTGGACGCTGACTTTTCAAACCTGTCCAGCTCTGTCAGGCATACATACATTCTCTGTCGTGATTAAGATCTTTTCTCCTTGAGTCATCCAAACTGGACAAATAGTGCTGGACGAGAGAGAGAAATTTGGTAGGAAATTCCCCACAGTAGATATCAGCTACTGCAAGTTACCTCAAACATCAATATTCTATTATGGCTTGTGTCAAAACACAGGTAGTCCTTATTATGAGAAGATGAAAGCCTTAGCTGAAAAGTACTGAGGTGCAAATGGCAGACAGAGAAAAAGTAATGGAAATTGTTACACTATATCAGGTTTACTCTGCTTATCAAAGTTTTATGGTTTAACTAGCATTTCCTAGAGCAACAATACGGTATACAAAAATGCACAATAAGAGCTACAATTGACCAAACATGGGTAAGAGCAGAACACCACTCTTTCTTCAAATCTCTTTGTAGATTGCTGGTAAAAATAGTGCAAATGTACTGTAAATGGTGAACTAATGATTGCAGGACATTGCAACAGTAATACTTGCAATGATTGGTTCCAAATGTCTTTTTTTAATTCCGCCATAACTTTAAACAATTGCTAAACAAGTCAGTCCACAAGTGATGACTACCTGTACTGTCACAAATGAATAATGCTGTTTGGGAGACAGCATCTTCCACTAAGGTTGAGCACTGAAGGCTTGGGTTGCAGAAAACTGTTAAGTCCTCGGGGCTACGACGCCATCCACCGGCTTGCTGGCAGCCGGGTGATCCTGATTGGCCAAGACATGAGCTGCAGAGAAGTGGGAAATCCGGAGCCCTGCCATTGGTTCAGCCGGATGACAGCTTCCTATTTAAGCAGCTGTCAGACAGCTCTTGTTGTTGCCTCACGGAAGTTTAGCCTGTTAGATGTTACTCTGTTAGCACTAAAGGTTGTTTACTTGCAACCTGGCCTGCCTCAGTTATTACCTTCCAAGTTCTTCCCTACAGAGCAAAAAAACATTTTTTAAAAAAACTAGGGGAATGGATGCAAAAATGCTATGAAATAACTGCCTTTAGATTTTTTGCCATCTGAGAAAGTTTTTTCTCGTCTGCCTAGAGTTAATGCTGTCTTGGTCTACTATACAGATAGTATAAGTATCTCAAGCATGTATAGACCAATTAACTTTATGTTTAGATTCAAGCAAATAGTAATAGGGATATTTTCTGTGGAAATGAGCCATTCATTATGTAACATTTACAAAGGGGACTTTATTTTAATTCAGTTACTGTCTTCAGGCTCCCGTTGTGCAGAATGCCATATGTTCTTTCATTTTTTCCACAGAAATGGTGCAATGCTTAAATATTTCATTTTTCATCTGTTAGTAATTACTGCTTATTTTGCTTCTGAATAAACAATGTTTTAAAATAGACTAAAGACAACTTTTTCTTAAGGGCCATTTTAGGGTTGTTGCTAGATTATTACTAAATATATTTATTCTATCAATAAAATAGTAGAGCTTTCTGCTTTCCATAAAGCAAATTCTCACCACTACGTGTATAGAAGACCTGCATTTAATAATGGCTGTGCAAGATCAGAAGGGCATATTAATTTATTGGATTTTAACCTATCCAGCAACTGCAGTGGAAATGTTCAGATAAATTAAAAACACATACAAAACTATACAAAACACATTTTCAAGACAAAGCCAGGTAACAATAAGAGCTCATGAAAAGCAAAACCAGCAGCAAAATAAAACAGCCAGTGATCTAATTTCTTCAATTGTCTAGGAAAATAAAATAAATTTTACCTGGCCTCAACAGGGTCATAACATAAACCTCAGGCACATCTCCCTGGGAAGGGTAATTCAACAGACAGGCATCCTTCTCTTGCTACTACCTAGTCTAATTCATTTGGCAGAAGGAACCAAAAATCACTGAGAAGTTGGGACCCTGAAGTATTGTATTTCTTCAAGGAAAACTATATGCGTATTTACCCATGCACACCCTTAACAGTAACAATTGCAGCTTTGCCAAAAATAATATTTTGGATTTCTGATGCTTCTGGTTTTGTTTTGTTTTTTTCTCATTCTTCGATTCTGCAGACAATACCATTTTTAGGGTACAAGCTTCTTTTTCTGGTTTTTTTCCCCTTCCTGGTAAAAAATATACATGTATCCCAAGCTTATAAAACAAACAAACAAAAACAAAACACAAGTGATTCATCAGCCAACCAGCCAGTCAATTAATAGCATCTTTTCACAAGTAAGTAAAATTGCTATTAATTCTGTTAATAATTATTTGGCGAAGATTAAAAAAAAGCTCAAAATAGAAAAAGTGAGCTCACCTTTCATACATATCAGCAACCAAGAGAAGTTGAATGTTAACTTTTTCTTCGTGTTTGTGAAACTTGTAAAAATGTTGTTTTGTGCATGTTGGAACTGGAAACTTTGAAAAACCAATGAAAGAGTCCCTTCTAAATTTCCAATTGACAAATTCTGTTAAGAAAAGATAGACCTAAGAGAAGCCAGGCATAAAGCCATGAAGCATTTTATAGATCAACTCTAATATTTTTAATTGTACTTGAAAAGCTATTGGAACCATCCTACCCCAACAGAATAGGTATCAGGTTGCTAAAAGCAGTTTTTACTATCAGTAAGTGAGCGGCTTAATTGCTCACTTACTGATAGTAAAGCTATCAGTAAGTGAGCAAGATAGCGGCTTCTGTGTATTCCTCAAAGGCATCTCCAGTAAAGAACTTGATAGTAATATAGCTTCAGTATGATGACGGCATAGGTGGCTATAGTTAGAGCCATATGTTTATCTAGGGCCATAATAAGGATGATTTTATTTCATTTTATAATTAGAAACTCCTGCTCCATAATTGCCAGAATTGGAGCACCAGGCAAAATGGGCACTTGGTTATGGTTTCAGCCTGATGATGAAGTAGGACTCATGAGTTCAGGAGATCTCCAAGTCATCTGACACTGGAGCAATAAAATCTATATTTTTTTCTATAAACAGTACCCTTGTGATGCTTGGATTTATTTTCAGCATTTTTCTTCCCATTCAGTAACTCATAGTTATCAAACACTGGGTCTTTAATTCAACTGCATATATTTTGGAGTTCAAAGGTAACCATCCTAGCCCAGGAAATAAGCTCTTAAGAGGAGGCCCTAACTGGTGCAGCATGTGCACGTTACTTTCTCTGGGCATATCTTTCAGTTTGTTTCTGAAGTAAACCACATCCTACCATTTTCCCCAAAATAAGACATTCCCTGGTAATAAGCCCAATCAGGCTTTTGAGCTCATGGCAATAAGGCCAAGCACTTATTTCAGGGTTCAAAAAAATATAAGACAGGGTCTTATTTTCGGGGAAACACAGCTGTAGATATCAATTTCACCAAAAGCAACATGACAGTTTGACTGCTTCAGTTTTGCACTTATATCCCATTAATTTATTTGTCTTTCTTTCAGCAAACCATCTCTACAGTAATATCAAGAGTTACTTGATTTTAATCTTTGGTACATTCAACTGAGAGACAGTGGCCAAGGAAATTCAGTGGATTAGCAGTTTAAATCCAATTCCTATAGCATGGAGAAACATCTATTCTGAGTATGTAATTTATCAACCATCTTTCTTTTTGTAGGATATGCCCCTTCATATACAATGAGTTATCCCTTGTCTTCAACTATGTATGTATATTTCCACAAGCTTCATGTGTATGTATAATCATTTCATGAAAATGGGCGTTGGTCTTACCTGATACGCCCTTTCTCTTACAGGCGGGCACGGCAGTCAGGCATGGGAGGCGACCCCGTCTGTTGTAATAGGACCGAGTCTGCCAATCAAATAAGTCCCGCCTCTT
>JANHZT010006245.1:36954-47301 GCA_032468215.1 Stegonotus admiraltiensis
GAGCGTCGCATCAAAACTTTTCACAATTTTTTTTTCTCTCTCTCTCTCCCCCTCGTGGGAATTGCTAAGAGGGTTTTTTTCGCTGAAAGAGAAGGAAAAAGAGCCAAATTGTTTCTCCTTCTGGAGGCAAAATTTGATAGTCAAGAGAATGTTTATATTTCTGTGGGCTGCTCTGGATCTTTTTTCTAGCTTTATTTGCCTTTAGATAGATAGATAGATAGATAGATAGATAGATAGATAGATAGATAGATAGATAGATAATAGGAGAGAGAGAGAGAGAGATAATAGGATGGATAGATAGATAGATAGATAGATAGATAGATAGATAGATAGATAGATAGATAGATAGATAGATATAGATAATGGGATAGATAGATATAGAGAGAGAGAGAGATAATAGGATAGATAGATAGATAGATAGATAGATAGATAGATAGATAGATAATAGGATAGATAGATGGATGGACGGATGGATGGATGGATGGTCAGACAGACAGACAGATAACCTTTTTTGTCATTTTTTACTGTGGGCACACTGATACACAATAAAAATGAAATTCTGTTGCCTGGTCTCAAAAGTGTATACATACATAACATACATATGCACATGCTATATACATACGTGTATATATGTACACCCATCCATACATATAAATACATACGTGTGTGTGTGTGTGTGTACTGTATATATAAAACTAATCACTGTCCATCTTGACATTTTTAACTTAAAAATACTAAGGCATTTTTTACATAACATAAAAATGCTTTAGTGTTTTGACTTTAGTATTTCCACTCAAGGCAGCGAACATATCCAACATGCTTTCCTCTTCCTATTTTCCCCCACAACAACGTCCTTGCGAGGTGGGTTGGGCTGAGAGGCAGGCGCTGGCTCAAAGTGACCCAGCTGGTTTTTGACGCCTAAGGAGAAACTGGAACTCACTGTCTCCTAGTGATTGGCCCAAAGTCTCTCAGCCTGCTTTCATGCCTAAGGAGAGACTAGTCCTCACCGTCTCCTGATGATTGGCCCAAAGCCACCTACCTGACTTTCAGGCGTCTTCAAGAAAAATCAAGGAAGTCCAGTTGCCTCTTTGGGGACAGAGAATTGACTTATTCTCCAGCCTAGAACTAAGGAGAAATTTCCTGACAGGGAGAACAATTAACCAGTGGAACAACTTGCCTCTAGAAGTTGTGAATGCTCCATCACTGGAGGTTCTGAAGAAGATGTTGGATAACCATTTGCCTGAAGTGATGTAGGGTTTCCATGCCTAGACATGGAGTTGGGCTAGATGACCTCCAAGCTCCCTTCCAGCGCTATAATTCTACTTTCCACCCTTCGCCTTACCTTGTAGGGAGTTTATCCCGTCAGTAGGTGGCGCTAGCTAATCGACAAAAGCTGCTCAACTTTGTCGATTTTCCTTATTGTGGCTGATGTCGTGTTTTATCACCTGCGCATCACAGGCAGCGCGTGAAGGAAAGCCGCAGTTGGCTGGATTCAAAAGCCGGAAAAACAGCAGCGGCGTTAAGAAAATAATGATGGACTCAGATATCTCCCGCGCTTGTTATGTTGACCGCAGTTGGAAGGTTTTCTGAACTCTTGGTTTCCAATGGAGACCGTCGTTTGCATGCAGCCCCGTCAAGCGGTCTCCCAGACGAAGGGTGGCTTCAGAAGTGCTCTTCAAAAGCTGGAATCTTCCAGAAGTCTCAGCTCAAGAAAGAAAAGAAAAAAGTAAAATAAGAGAAAGCCACCCACGGAGAGACCACAAAAAATGCAGGGGCACTAAAAAAAAAATTGGTTTGGAAAAAAAGCACAAAGGAAAAGGACTCTTGTAGGCTGAAGCAAACTCAACTCTTTCATTTCGGGTGGAATGAAGCTCCCGAGAAGGCTTATCTTGGTGAAAGGATTAGAAAAGACGTTCCCCTTGAGACCGTCACAGGTGGGTAGACGTTCCGGACAGGTCCCCGGTGTTTCTCCTCAAATTGTCTCTCAAACGGAAAGAGGCCGTGAGCAACGATCTTGACCTCTCGTGACCTCACCAGTTTGAAATTACGACTTTTTTTTTTTTAATGGCTTGTAAAGGTTACATCTTCTAAAGATGACCCATTGGCCTCAGGACAAACGTAGCCCGAAGCGAATTAGAATGAAAATTAGTTCTGGATCTTTTGCCTTCTTCCCTGAAATGTTTAAAGCTGGCATGCTTAAGGGACATTTCCTGGAGATTTCCGATGCCTGGAATTGTTTGGTTGGGGCAGTGGGTTAGGTGTGAATCTTGGTGACTTGATCTCCAAACCATTGTTAAACAAAACAAATCAGAGAGAACAAACCAAAGTGGAACAAAACAGAACCCAATCAAGGCAAAACAGATCAGGAGAGGAGAGGAGAGGAGAGGAGCGGAGAGGAGAGGAGAGGAGAGGAGAGGAGAGGAGAAGAGAAAAAATTTGGATGTGTGAAGATTGAGCTGCACACGATTTTGTTATGGATGGCTATTAGGGATTTGTTAACAACCACCAAGATGTTTTTAGATAGATAGTCCTTGACTTACAACCATTCATTTTGTGACCGTTCAAAGTCACAATGAAACTGATCCTCACACTTACGGCTGTTGCAGCGTCCCCTGCGTATTTTCTTTGGATCCGGACAAAGGGTGCTAGGCAAGATCTGAAGACGTGTGCAACAAACAACGAGTGGAAGAAGTTCAGAGTCACATTCAGCACCATGGAGAGCTCCTTCAATAGGAGAGGTTGCTCCAGCAAAGAGCCCAGTCTTAATTCTTTGCTCATTTCCCCTGCTGGATGGATTCCTGCATTCCCATTTCACCCAGCTTGGTTTCATCCAGGCGTACTGAAGCTACAACACCCATCAGTCCCGCCTCATTTTTTAAGAAGAAACCTCCCCTAACCAAGAAGCCCAATCCTCATATTTCCCAACACGTTTCATGAAAGAAAGAACTCTTCCAAACTTTGTGGTCAGCAGGAAGAAGGGCGGGTTTCCCTCCCCCCTGCCCCCCCCCCGAGGATTCCAATAACATTAAATGAACCTGACCTTTGTGGGAATAACCAGATATTCTGCTCTGGCGCTTTGCTGAATTTAGAGATGATAAGCCAAGCAAGTAGAAGTAGCCCTTGGCAGTAGGCTGGTAATCAGGGCAAGATGTTAACTGTCAAACCCCGAGTTCAACCCTCAGGCATCTGAATTAATGATGGAAGGCTTTAGACCTACTGGGGGAAGGAGGGAGTGGGGGAAAACATGTCTAAGAGGAGGGAGAAAACTAAGTGGGCCACGGTATCAAAAGAACCCTCCAACTTTCAGCAGCAAGGAACGGACAGCTCCTCCCAGCCTTCTCCCAAAGAAGCCCATCGCACGACTCATGAATATCAAGGTTTTATATAGGTTTTAGAAGGCAGGTCAATACATGTCAAAAGCTCCTCCATCTTTATAGAAAGCAAAGATATCGAACAAAAAGCTTCAAATCGGACCGGAGCAAAGGGGAGCATCGGGATGGCGTTTTTGCTCCGGTTCTCATTATAGATCTGTGCTTTCGGCTCGTGGGCATCGACATGGCTTTTGAAGTCCGTTACGGATCCATCTTTTCGGGCCTTCCTGTTAAAATATAAATAAATAAACGTGCGTGCGTGAAGGGGTGGGCTTCAAAAATTTTAGCAAGGGGTTCCCTGCCCGGTGGCTGGGTGAGCGTGGCCATGGTGGGCGGGGCCTAGTTGGCCTCCTGCACCATAGCAGGGGGGTTTTGCCCTCCCCGGGCTCCGGAGGCTTTCCTCGAGCCTCCGGAAGGACGAAAACGGCCTCCCCAGGCTCTGGAGGCCCTCTGGAGGCCAGAAACGGGCCCGTTTCCGGCCTTCCCAAACTTCCAGTAGGCCTGTTTTTTGCCTTCCCTCAGCCTCCATGCATGCCCTGCACTTACCTTCATCCAAAACGGGCTGCGTGGGGACTCCTGGGAGGGGCGGGGCCAGCCAGAAGTGGGATTTGGGGGTTCTCCAAACTGCACAGACTCTTAGCTAGAGGTTGTCCTGAACCTCCAGCAGCCCACCCCTGTGTGTGTGTGTATGTGTATATATACACACACACACACACTAAGTATATATATATATATATATATGCTAAGATGCCGTTTGAGAACCTGGAAAGTGATTTTAGATTTAGCTCGACATGCCTTTGGCAACACTGGCCCCATTTCGTGGCACACAGAGACACGGAAGGGGAGAGATGGATCGGAGAGACACGTAATTGACTAGACCGAGCTAGTCAAGTTTCCGTTCTTCCTTAATTTTTTTCTTTTAAGCCCAGGTTTCTAGTCCTTGGTGTCACCTGACAGGCAAAGGGCCAACAGCTGGGAAGTTGCAAAAACCAAGCGCGAGACAGAGGCTAAAACCTGCACACCTTCAGGATAAAAAGGAAAGCCGCGACAGCTCGAAATTTGGGTCCGTCCTGATCCCTTGAAAGCCTGGCAGCTGACAACTTCATCAGACGTCTCCAAGCTCAGCTTCTCGCCCTAGTCGTTCGCTTGAGGCCAAGCGATGCAGGAGAAGCTGTTTCGTTTACCCTCATGGCAACGACGCTCCGTGGCCAGCCGGCATTCCTGACAACTTCACGGAGCCATTGCGCACGCCTGGCTCATTAGTTTTTAGCAGCAAAAATGGAAGGCGGGCAGTTTTCTGCCTGGTTTAGGCAGCCTCCGGAGAGATTACAGCTTCAACGTGGCCGGTTGTGAGCCGTGCCGTTTGTTCTCTTCAAGGGAAGCTTGTATTTTATTTGCTTCCAGAATAACAAGACTTGGAAGGGACCTTAGAGGTCCCTTAACTTTTAATTTAATATTTAAATTTAATATTAATAAAGTGAATAAAGTTCATGTCGTTCCAAGTGAAGCCAACTCTGACCCCACATAATTTACGGCCCAGACTTGACCCTGTTTCCGCCCCCTCCCCCCAGGGTGTGTCATCAGTCACATTCGCCAATGGAGCAATTTCACTGGTTGTAGTGATCACTCCCCTCCAGCCTCTGTGGGTAACCCTGGGAGACAGCCTTGAGAGAGATATGTCTGGGATGTGCTTTTGTTTTTGGCTGCCGTGCTGCTTCGCCCTTTTTCCCATCCCCCTTGCCTATGGCAACTCGAGAGCAGGCTAGGGATGCTTTGCGAGTTGACACTGGGTCTCCTGCATGAGTTGGACCTGAAGACCTCCAAGGCCCCTTCCGATCCTGTGTTCTGTGCCTATGTTCTTGGTCCAGCTAAATTACCTCCTTAGGAGAGAGACTCCGTAGCGTTTCCTGCCTTCCCATTCCGAGGGGATTCAGTCGACCATGGAAAGCTATCATGGACTATCGCTCTCGGAGGCTCCATCCCAAATTGAGAGGAGCAGCGATATGAAAAGAGAATGTTTTGGTCGCATCCCAAAGGATACCCTTACATTCCAAATTTTGTGTGGGATGCTACGATATTAAAATTAGAACCGAAGTTGTTTCTTGTTTCATTGATGGCGTTTACCACTTCAGCTCCTTTTGTCATGCCTCCTTCTCAGAATCTTTTCTTTTTTCCCTCCCCTAGTGCCAGACAAGATTGTCGTCAAACTCCTGTCCAGACGGCTCAACAGACTGGATTGCTACATTCGAGGTTGGGTCCTTCATGGTTTCCCAAAAGATGAAGACCAAGCCAAACGCATGCCGGGTAGTGGGATATATCCGAACAGGTAACAGAGCTCTCTTCTTCCTCTTACATCTGGAGGGTTGCAGCCTCAGCTCTTGCAACTGGCCAGCTGGCCCATCTTTCCTTCGCAGAAAATGGTCTCTGAGCTTGGTGGTCTTCTTGCAGATGTTTCTTCACCCAACTAGGGAACATCATCAATGCTAGAAGGGAGTGGGATTTAGGAGGAGGAGGAGAACTGTGGGGTCCTTGGTACTCTCTGAGCTTGGTGCTTTTCTTGCAGATGTTTCTTCACCCAACTAGAGAACATCTTCAGTTCTAGAAGGATATTGCAAAATTTCCATTCCCTCCCTACTCCTGGGGGAAGGATATTGCAAAATCCCCATTCCCTCCCCACTCCAGAGGGAAGGATATGGCAAAATCTCCATTCCCTCCCCACTCCTGGGAGAAGGATATTGCAAAATCTTCATTCCCACCCCGTTCCAGGGGAAGGATATTGCAAAATCCCCATTCCCTCCCCCACTCTGGGGCCAGCCGGAAGTGGCCTTTGCCAGTTCTCCGAACTACTCAAAATTTCCGCTACCGGTTCGCCAGAACCTGTCAGAACCTGCTGGATTTCGCCCCTGGTCTTGCATTAATCTCTGGTCATCTGTGGGGGGGGAGGGGTCTATTGCTGGTGAAGAGGTGTTTTGGTCTCTATATTTCCTTTTTTGGTGATTCGTTTGGTCTCTGGGGGTGTAAATCACTTGCTTCTGACACAGGTTACCAAACCTTCAACCTGCAGCCAAGTATGTTTCTAACACCAGGAGGGAGGAGGGTGGAGGAAGGAGGGAGGAAGAAGGGAGCCCCCCCTCTTGAAATAAAATTAGGACTAAGAAATCAATCTAGGGACAGAAGCAGACGGGTGTATATCAAAGATAGCAACTCTGCCTCTGGCTCATTTTCAGGGCAGCCCAGGGTTGTTGCCGAAATCTAGATTTAAAATAAATTTACATGTATATCAAGTCCCTAAACTTCAAGTTATCGGTGAAAAGGCCTCCTCCTTACACTGTTTTGGAGTGGGCAGCTTTGGCCTCTCCGGTTGATCCAAAACAAAACAAAAAAAACAACCACCACAGAATTACTGTCGGGACATCAACCCGTATGCCTGTTTCTTAGAAGTAATAAACGGCCAGCCCTTCGTATCCCGTGTTTTATCTGACTTTCCATCTCATAAACCTGCCTCAAATACTACTAAATTATATAGCAGGGAACAGCATCAGTCTCTGGGCTCTTTCAATTTATGGAAAGGAAGACGGAAGCCGTCGGTAATTCATAGCCCGGGAAGAACGTTAAAAGAAAGAAGAAGGAAAAAAAATACAAGTTATTTGGAGTGAAGTGGGCGAGAAGAAATTTTCTCCCAACCGAAAAGAAACAAATTGGGCTATAAAATTTCTTAATATGTAATCATAAAGCAGGCGGAAAGAGCAGCAGATTCCCCTCCTAGCTTCCCATCCAAGCATCCCGCAACCTGCCTCGGGCAAAGAACGGAATAATTTATTTCCTCGGAAAAAGGTGTTAGTGTCGGACTGGGTCAACAAAGCAACGGCAGGAATATTCGGAGCCACGCGGGGGGATGGAGGCGGGTGGGGGGAGAGTTGCATTTTCCCCTGGTTTCTCCTGGCATCAAATTAGCCGGTGGGATTCACGGCGGCCGGCCGGGATGATGTCAACGCTCTGCCCTAAAGGGCTATTTTTTTTCCGTTGCTTCTTCTTAAAAGAAAGACTTAAGTCAAAATTGGAACCAATGTGGTGGGTGAACCAGGATGGGGCATGCGTCAGCCGGGATTTTGGCTTGGGAGTTTGCCAAGAGCAAACACGGGTGTCAGAGTTGATTTTGTTGAGGGCCGTGTCAGGGTTGTGTGCGCAGGGGGTGCGGGGTGCGCGTGGCCAGGGTGGACGTGGCGAACTCGACGTCAACTCGTGCCAGGGGCGCCTGTGGCGGCCCGATCGCTCTGCCAGCAAAAACGGTCTCCCGAGTTCCGTTTTCGGCTACAATGGCCTCCTGTAAACCCTCTGCCAGGGAAAACGGAGCTCGGGAGGGTCGTGAGCTCTGTTTTTGCTGGCAGAGGCACTGTGGCAGGGGTGCAATCCAGCAGGTTCTGACAGGTTCTGGAGAACCGGTAGCGGAAATTTTGAGTTCGGAGAACTGGCAAATACCACCTCTGGCTGGCCCCACAGTAGAGTGGGAATGGAGATTTTGCAGCATCCTTCTCCCAGGAGCGGGGAGGGAATGGGGATTTTGCAGTATCCTTCCCCTGCCATGCCCACCAAGCCATGCCCACCAAGCCACACCCACAGAACCGGTAGTAAAACAATTGCAATTTCACCACTGCACCGTGAGCCGGTCCTTCGTTATTTCCAGGGCGGCCCCGCGGGCCAGATCTAAGCACCCCATTGGCCAGATCCAGTCCCCGGGCCTTGAGTTTGACACCTCAGCTATAGAGGGACTTGGATTCTCCATTATTTAGTTTGCTTATTAAATTTATTTTGCCGGCTTTTTGTTGCAAAGCAAGAGAGCTTGCTAAGTGAGTTTTGCAACCCATTCTACAACCTTTCTCGCCATGGTTGTTAAGTGAATCCAACTTCCTCACGGACTTTGCTTGTCCGGAGGTCGCAAAAGGGGATAGAGTGACACACACACACACAACACCCCGGGATGCTGCAACCGTCATAAATATGAACCAGTTGCCAAGCATCCGGATTTTAATCACGGGCCCACGGGGCCGCTGCCACGGTTGTTAAGTGTGAACGGTGGTCATACACTCGCTTTTTTCAGTGCCGTTGTGACTTTGAACGGTCACCAAACGAATGGTTTAGTACAGGTAGTGCGGCTTACGACCACAACTGAGCCCAAAATGGATGCTGCTAAGCGAGAAATTCGTTAGGCGAGTTTCGCCCCATTGTACGACTTTTCTTGCCGCGGTGAATCCCTGTGGCCGTTAAACGAGCCCCACGGTTGTTAAGCGAATCCGGTTTCCCCGTCGACTCCGCTTGTCTGGAGGTCGCAAAAAAGGGGACCGCACGATCCCCGTTTGCGACCGTCACAAAACGTGAGTCGGCTGTCAAGCCTCCGAATGCAAATCACTCGACCGTCAGGGACAAGCGGTGAAATTCAGCCAGCTCAATCCGGATCGTGCGAACTGGTAGCGCCGGCGGCAGGAGGCTCCCCCCACCCGCCTGGACGTCGTCATCACGTCCCGTTTTTGACTTTTGTAAGGAAACTGCCGTTTGTATTTTTCCTTTTTCTGCTTTTCGGGCCAGACAAGATCTTTCTTTTCCCTCCACTTAAGGACGAAGGGGAAGGGGGGAAAAAAATCAAAGCAATGAGCTCCTCTAGTCGAAAGAAAATGGAGGATTTTATTTTCTCCCGGCTCGGCGATTATTTGGACTTTCCTCTTCTCTGCCGCTGGTTTTCAGGGTGGATTAAAGCTAATCAGCTGCCTATTAATGGAGACCTGAACTGGGAAATGGTGTAGGAAGCAGGCCGCCGAATTCTCAACGGTTGGGAGAGGTTAATAACTCCATTACTACGGGTTTTTTTCCTTTAGCCATTTGAAGAGTTCGGCATTAGCCTTATCTTACACCTCCATTAATTGAGCTAATAAAACCTCCGTGACCTTCGCAGGGTGCCATTATCTCTGAGTTTGCCAGACGTGGGCCGGCATACTTTATCCTTGAATATGTATTCCGCAGACGTACCGGGTTTTGTGTTCGGAAGGAAGGTTTTGGTGAAAAAGATCACCCAACTTCAAATCCTCCGTCCTTTCCCCCCTCTTAACATTTACCTGCTCTCTTCTGAGAGCCATTCAAGAGGCAGGTGGAAATGAAAAGGACGTGACTTAATTAAAGCCCAGCGAGAAACATTCCTGTCCGGGGTTGCGTTGGGAAGTTGTCGAAAGGCCAACGAAGGTTGGCTCTGGGTGAGAAGGTGAAGAAGAAGAAAGAAAAAGAAGAAAAAGAAGAAGGAGAAGGAGGAGGAGGAGGAGGAGGAGGAGAGAAGGAGGAAGAGAAGAAGAGGAGGAGGAGGAGGAGAAGAAGAAGAGGAGGAGGAGGAGAAGAAGAAGAAGAAGAAAATTAATCAAGGAGAGAAGCAACCTAGAACTAAAGAGAAGTTCCCTGACAGTGAGAACAATTAATCAGCGGAACAGCTTGCCACCAGAAGCTGCAGGTGGTCCATCATGGGAGAATTTTAAGAAGAGTTTGGACAACCATTTGTCCAAAATGGTATAAGTCCTTCTGCTTGATCAGGGGGTTGGACTAGAAGATCTCCAAGGTCCCTCCGATTCTGTTATTCTGTTCTGTTACTCTGTTGCTGTCCTGTCGTGACGGTTGGATTAATTAACATCTGATTGTCCTCTTAGGCAGTAGCTTTCCTTGGGGGATGACAAGCCTTCGAGATCATAGAGAGAAGAGACGGAGAACATAGGCAGATAAAGGACTATCACCATTATAGCTAAGGTCCCTGCTGGTTCTCAACCTTGTTCACTTACTAGCACTGATGATGTTCCCTAGCTGGGTTAGGGAAGGTCTGCAAGTAAACAACCAAGTTCAGAGACCACCAGGAACCCCACAGTCGTTCTCCTCCCCCCCCACTCCTCCTCTCCACAAACTCTACTCTCTTCTAGCTCTCATGATGTTACCTAGTTGGCCAATG
>JANHZT010006245.1:53296-63861 GCA_032468215.1 Stegonotus admiraltiensis
TTCCCTACCTCGTATTATTTCCTTCTTGATTGTGGGTCTAGTGTTAACCTTGGCATCAAGTCTCTGCTTTTCTGGGTGTTGTTGATTACTCGCAAGGAGGCATTTTGGTCTGTTTTGTTTCCTTTTTGCCTTTTTGATCGCCTCTTTTGAACGGCGTGTAGACGTCGTTTACCTCTTTGTGCTCCAACTGGCCATCCGCCAGCAGATTTTTGTTTTAAAAGCTGGGTTATAAAACACTTCAACACGCGCACGAGGGAATTTGTATCACGCCTTCCTTCTCCTGAGTTTTCTGCCACTTTCCAGATATCATACGCTGTACAAACCGGCCATCACCAAGGAAGTCAACGACCGCCTGCTGATTAATCCACAGGAGATGGAAGAAACCATCAAGAGCAAAATCGACCTGTATTTCAGGCTCTCTAGCACCCTGGAACAATATTTCGAAGACGCAATTTTTATCAACGGCGACCAAGACCCCCATACGGTATTCGAGTACATAGAAAGTTACGCAATCAACCCACTACCGGTCAAAGAGATCTGGAACCTGTAGTAGCTCAGCCTCCATAGTAAGAAAGCTGAAACTTAACTCTGCATCTCAGAGCTGAAAGAAAACATAACGAGAGTCATTTGAATAAGGAAGTCCAAGAGAAGCCGTAGAGAGTTGGAAGTTCTTAAAATTTGAATAGTTTTAGTTTAGGTTTGTTTCTGATTTCTTTCCCTGTATGGAAAGGACCCAAGTAGCTCTTTTCACACAACCCTCATATAATCCTGTTTTTTACGAAAATGCTATTTGGAGAAGAGTGGGTGACACTTTTGAAGGATATATGTCCCCTTCCCCAAACAAAGTTGTGATGTTACTTTATCCCTTTGTTCTTCCCAACGTGAAGTTTAAAAAAAAATAATATTTGAATTGTTAAACGGGAAGAAATTGGATGAAGCCAGCTTTCTTCCTTCGCTCCTTGCTGCGTTTGCTGAAAATCTAATTTCTTTCCAACTTGGTCACTTGGTTTGGTTTAAATTGTGCAGATAACACTATTAAAAGCTTCTTGAATCACAGACAATGGCTTGCCAGCCTTTTCAAGTTAAGGCCGTACAATGGGGGGGGAGGGGGGGACAAGACTCACTTCTCTCTCCTCAACGGAAACTTTGGGCTCCGTTGTGGGTCGTAAGTTGAGGACCGCCTGTAATGGTATGCGAGGAGGAACCTTGGGGAGGAAGAGACGCTGCCTAGGGAGCGGTCGGATAAGAGGAAGCGTAGCCCAGAGCTGCATCACGAGGGGAGGAAGAACCTCAGAAAGGAATTTCTCCAACGCCTCAGGCTGCAAGAGAGACAGCGAGACACCAATCCTTTCAAACCTGCCAGATTCTGCAGCAGGGTTAGAATAAGGAACCTAGTAGAATTAGCTCACGTCGTTGGCGCTGGCGAGGGCGAGGCTGGCACATGGACTCGGGAATCCTTAGTCTTCCTTTAGGCCCCGTGAGCTATTAAGCCCCTTCCAAGCCCCATTGCCAGCCTCCCCCCCCCCAAAAAAGGGGGGGCCCTCGATCCCGAAGGGTTTGTAACCTCTTCTCTTCTTTCCCGCGGGCTGCTGACGCGAGCATCTGCTTTCTCTGCGCCCGCTGGTGGTTAAGATACACCGCTGGGCATAAATTGGACGGCTGGCTATTAATAATAAATAAAGGACTACATCTTGCTAATATCACCTGCATCAGAGTCCCGCTACTAAATATTGATAAGGAAAACGTCTTCGGCCACGCATTTAAATACTGTTTGCGGTGCTCAAGGCAGGGAAGAAGGGACGGCGACGGGCCTTTTAATTAGACAGGTACATCTGCTTAATTAATTTAGCTGTAAAGACTCGCTTTCCCCTCTCTCTCTCTCTCCCTCCCTCCCCTTTCTTTTCATCTCTACGCGCCCCACAATATTAGTTCCACTCAGCTGAGTGCGCAGAAACCCAGCCAAACCTCCCGGCCCTCATTGAAATGCAGCCGGCGCGTCCCGAGTTTCGGGTCAACGGTTGACCCCCCAAGGGCGCCCGCTCAGCCTGAAGTGTAGGCCGTCTGGGTTAGGAGACCATGCTAATACTCGTGTAGGACTCTCCCTCGGAAAGCACTAAAACAATTGACATTCATTTAATTACCAGGGAATGCTCGCCGAGGCCTTTGCATCCCCTTTGCATAGTTAAGAGAGAGAGACACACACACACACACACACACACGTTAGCAAAGGTTCAGCAGGCAAAGAAAAAAAGGAATTAGGTTTTTATAATTGGACAACGACCTTTCCAAACCAATTTGGGACCCGCAACAGATTTGATTAGCATCTGATTGCGGCTAAGTAAGCACTGGCCGAGGAGATCAGGAGATAAATAGGATGGGGGGGGGAACTGCAACGAGTGCTTTGATTCCCCCCCCTTCTGCCTTTTTTTTTCTTTCTTTCTTTCAAAGTGGAATTTCCTAATTTTTGAGGATTGGTACCCCTCCACCACCTTCCTCCCGATCCTGGGGGGTGGGGGAACAAAGCATCCAGGCGGACCTCCCCGTGAGCCTTGGGGAGGAGGGTGGGTTTGAGTGGAACCCTCTGGGGTCTGCCATTGCGGGTAGCTTAATCACGCCCCGGATTTCTGTTGCTAAGCGTGACATTAAGTGAATTTTGCCCCATTTCTTGCCACAGTTCTTAAGTGAATCACTGCAGTCGGTAAGCGAGTAACATGGTTGCTCGTCAGGTTGCAAAAGAGGATCGCGCGACGCCCCCTCCCCCCCTTAGACACTGCAACCGTCATAAGTACGAGTCAGCGGCCAAGCGCCTGACTTTTGATCCTGCGTGACTGCGGGGATGGGGTGCCGTAAGTGTGAGGACTGATCGTTATTTTTTTTCTTCCAGTGCTTATTTGGAATTTCAGACAGTCACTAAATGAATGGTTGTAAGTTGAGGACTATCTGCAAAGTTGAAAGGGGGAAAAAAAATCGCTTGAGATGTAATTACCATTAAAAAGCACCCCAACGATGAGGAGAGAGAAGAAAAAGCAACAAAGCAGGAAAACCACTGAAAAAAGGTTTTTATTCATTGTTTCCTTCCTTGGAAAGCGTCAACATTCCTCAGCGTTTGTCGTACCTGAGGCTGCCATCTACACAACGAATATACAAGACATCCCACCTTTTGTGGTGATCACACAACAAGAGAGTCAACTTTTCGTTAAATGCACACACCGGCGAAGTTGTGTGTTGCTTTATTTACAAACAGTTGCATGTCAAATAGTGGCTATGACAGTAGACAAAACTCATTTTCAAATTATTTCACACACACACGCACATAAAAGCCAACATTTATAGTCAAGTATCATCTTGAAGGAAAAAGAGGAAAACCTGGAACTTTTAACACTGCTTTTGATTTGAGTGGGGTAAGAAATGTAGCGTGTTCTTCACGACAAGTTTAATTTTCTTGTCTTTGCTTAGACAAAACGCTCACCTAGAGCCAGGAACCGTGTGAAAAAAAATTTTCTTAAAAAAAAAAAGAACCCCAAATTGCTCAGATCAAAAGCTTGCAACAGGTCTGAGCTGGTGAGAATTTTCTAAACGTATTGAGGTGTTTGCATTCCCACAAACGCACAGCATGATAAAACTGTGATTAAAAAAGGACATTTGAGGAGGAGAGGCAATGGTGGAAGAACGACTGACCGACCGCAGCCGAGGAAATCAAAATCAAAACACGGATGCTTACAAAATATATTACAATCACACGCAGTTGGCTCATTTAAAATAATGGTTCGGAGGGCTATTTAGCTGCTTGGAAGTTTTTTCGGAGGAGGCCTCGCACAGGTTTGCTAATCGTTCTTCACCGACAAGCATGCAAGTTTTTTTTCTTTTCCTGAAACAGTTCAAAAACCCATTATCTAATAATTTAACAGTCTCCAGTTCGGTAAGTGCACTAACGAAGGAAAGTAACGGAGTCCATGTTGCACACTGGCCGTCAAGGAAGTACCTACTCGTTTGGACGATGGTAGCATCGATCCGATCGTAGCATCTCTTGGTCCTTGATTCCAGAACTTAATGGTCAAAAACCCCACCAAATGGTGACCTTGAATCTGAATAGAGTCCAGAACCATTTCAAACAACAGTGGCGGTGAGGTTTAAAAAAAGACCTTGGCATTTCCGGAGTGGGGCTGCGCTTCTCTAGTTTACATTTGCAGATTCTCATGTCGGAGCGAGCTTTCATGCGGACCCAAACCCTGGATGGTGCTTTGGCCATTAGAGACAACTGCTCCAAAACTCGTGGTCTTGAGTCAATCTCTAGAAAACCGGCGAGTCGCAGAACATGCAGGGCCCCTGCAGTAATCTCTTGATCCATTCGGGATCTGAAAATAAGAACAGGTGTGAAGGATGAAACAAGGGGGAAAGAGGGGGAAAAAGACACTTCAGATGTACCAGGTGTTAAGAGCAAACTGTCCTTAAGGTTTCAGCGATCGCGTGCTGAACAGAAAGTTAAAAAAATAACGATCTTTGGAAAGCTATCCTTTTCTTCAAAATATATCGGACCAAACAAATTTGGCATGCAGTCGTGTCGTTTGAGAAAGGACGTAGGATAAAGAGAGCTTAAAGGGCTTATTCACATGCACACACTTTCTACAATGAGGCTTTTGAAACAGAAGAACGAAGAATATAACTGAGAGTGGACACAATTGGATCCGTGATCGTTTGGGATCAGAGGTTGGGATTCTTAATACTGCTTAAAGGAAATAAAAAGTTGGCAAGCCACCTGCCCCGAGGATAGAAAATTCCCAGATTTCGCAGCTTTTGCAAGCTTTTGCAAGCCGTAAGAAAACTCACCTTCTGAAGTGGAATGGCGAGCGATGCTATCTCGGAGCAAGCACCTCCTGTAAACTAAACTCTGGCAGGCCCGATAGGTTAAAAAGCACCTGAAGCGAGAGAATTATTGGGGGGGGGGGGAGAGGGAAGTGGCAATGATAACGGGCTCAGTTCACACAACAGAGCTTAAAACTTGTTCACCTGTTTCAAACCTGCGCCAATACCTAGATTGAGGACCCAGATTGTGGGGGGCAATAAGCTGACTTTGTATAAATATACAGAAGTATGAAGGCTATTGCTTAATGCATTGTAAGTCACCCTGAGTCTCTGGAGAAGGGCGGCATATAAATCAAAGCAAAAAAAAAATACATTGAATTGGACACTACTCAAATGAGCGGGTTTGCACCAGTAGCTGAGCTACTAACGGGAAAACAAAATCTAATCGAGGGTTGGGACATGTGTTCTAAATTTCCAGGTGACTTGGTTTAAGAGGGGAGCGGGAAGGATTTGCAGAAACGTAACCAGAAGTCTAAATTTGGTTTTGACTGCCACATCCCTTGGCAACATCTGTGACCCCCCAAAAAAAACACAACCCAAAAACCCTGGGTTCATAGGTAAAGGTAAAGCTTCCCCTTGCACATATGTGCTAGTCGTTCCCGACTCTAGGGTGCGGTGCTCATCTCCGTTTCAAAGCCAAAGAGCCAGCGCTGTCCGAAGACATCTCCGTGGTCATGTGGCCGGCATGACTCAACACCAAAGGCGCACGGAACGCTGTTGCCTTCCCACCAAAGGTGGTCCCTATTTTTCTACTTGCATTTTTTAAGTGATTTCGAACTGCTAGGTTGGCAGAAGCTGGGACAAGTCACGGGAGTTCACCCCCGTTATGCGGCACTAGGGATTCGAACCGCCGAACTGCCGACCTTTCGACCGACAAGCTCAATGTCTTAGCCACTGAGCCACTGCGTCCCTTAGGCCTGGGTTTGTATCACGTGGCTAAACTACAGAAACAAACAACATCTGAAGGGTGAACCCAGCCAAAGTTGGCTTGTTCTAGACACCTGAGTTTCAGGTGTCACGTAAACCAAGATTTGATTTGCAGTTGGGCGGTGCAAATTCCAACTAAATGGAATAAATGAAAACTGTGTCCGACGCTATAGCTGTAATCCTACGGAGAAAGCTGCGTTTCGGTCACCCCTGAATAACAAAGAGATCTCACCATGAGGAGCAATGAGGTTTATAAAGAGGAAAGTTTTCCAGGTTATCATCCTATCCCAGGGGTCAGCAACCTTAAACACTCAAAGAGCCACAAAGGTCCTAACCAGAAGCCCCCCGCTCAATTCTGGAGTTGATCGGAAGTCCGGTTCCCCCACCAGTCTCCTCCTAGCACGGCGTCCTTTTTCTTGCACCTGTCCTAACCGAAAGCCCTATCAATTGCGGAGCCGACCAGCGACAGGGAGCTGCAGCAGAGGGATGAAAGAGCCACATGCGGCTCCAGAGCCCCGGGCTGCCGACCCCTGTCCTATCCTAAAAGTGTTTTCTTACCTAACGACAGCATTTCATCCAAGGTGGAAATTAAAGTGGGGAAGAAGCCACTTGGAGAAGTGAAACATTTTCAAAGGAAAGCAGCAGCAGCAGCAGCAACCAAGAAAGTCCAGCTTAGCTGAGCTTCTTCTTTAGACATCATTAAGTTGGGGAGGGAGAGGGTGGAGAAACGTCCCAGGGAACATTTAACGTACCTGAGCCAAATGTGTCCATTGGAGCAAACAGCCTGTTTGGGGTCTGTGAAGGGCAGGATCTCTTTACATAAACTGCAGCGTTCCGGGAAAGTCTGCTTGTTCATTTTCTTTAAAATGTGCCCAATCAGCACCTGGGAAACGAGGAGAGACAGCAGGAGGAGGAGGATGGGATTACAAACAGCTGGAACAACCTCTTCCCCCCACCTCCCAAATCTGCTCAAAATGGAATTTAAGGCGGTAAGAAGGGAGGGGAGGGAGGAAAACTCCCACAAGGAGCAGGCAATCCTTGATTTACGGACCACAACTGAGCCCAAAATTTCCACTGCCAAGCAAGACCGTCGTCAATTGTTGAGTTTTGCCCTATTTTATGACTTTAAAGCCCTATTACAGCATATGGGAAACCATGAGCCAATCAGGATATTTCTACACCCCCCCCCCAAAGGGGCTCTGAAGTCGAGGTGCCCCCTCACCCGCGCTGTCCTGTCCTCGTGGTTTTTATCGGAGGTCAAGAAATCACAGACGCCCCTGGTGGGAATGCTGGTGTTCTCCGTAATCCACGTGTGGAGGTAGACCTCGCCCAACACCTGCTTCATATGTTCTCGCGTCAGGTGCATTTCGACCGCTTCCATCTGGGCCTGGATCTCCAACATCTTCTCTTCCGGCTGCTGCTGCTGCTCCTGGGCCCCACCAGTCGAGGGGGCCGGCTGAGAGTCCTGGTTTTTGTGGGCTTGCCTGCCCTGCTCTGGAAGCTGTTCCTCGCTGTCGCCTGTCTCAGAAGAATCTACTATTAAGACCTTGGTGTCCTCGTGCGTGGGCCTCCACAGGGCCTCCGAAGGAGGGGTCTGCAGCGACTGCGACAAAACCCGCAGGAGGAAGAGCTTAAAGCGCCAGAAGTACGTGGACCCCAAACGCTCGATCTTCTGATCCAGGGCTTCCTGCAGAAAGCGCGGGATCTGCTTCTCTTTCAAGATCTTCCAACGCACCAGATCGGTGAGGTCGACCTGCCTGTAAAGGTTCTGGACGGATGATTCCAGCAGCTGGGCGGCGGCTTCCTCGCACGTCTTCAGGGTGACGAACTGAACCTGATAGGTCTTGGTGGTGGGGTGGAGCCCATTGGCCATGCCCTTGGTGGTGATGACGGCCAGGTAGGCGCCACAGGGGCTGACGGCGATGCCGTGGCTGCGGACGGAGCCCAGCACGTCCGACAGCTTGATCAGCTGGTGTTCGAACCTGAGGGCGATGTTGGTGAAGATGGGAATCAGCTGCCTGACCTTCCCGTCCACGGAACACGTGTAGACGGTGCCGTTCTGCTTGTCGGCGGTCATGGAGACGATGGGCAAAGAGTGGAGACCGGTCACGTGGGAATTGTGGACGTTCAAGCCTGCTTTGGATATCAAGAGGAGGCACCAAAAGAGGTAACAGCCCCTCGCCGCCACCACTAAGCTGCAGCTACATTTCTGATAGGGGTGATAGAGAGGGATGTTCTTGATATTCTGTACAGGCAGGTGATCCACTTCCTGCCACAAAACCACTGGCTGCCTCAAAGTGAAGTAACCCTTGACTGCTTTGAGGTTGACCGGGAGGATCTTCACCGGCCCGAAAGCGCTGCCCACGATCAGTCCGCTCATTTTCCGGTTGCTGTGCTCGTATTCCCACCAGGCCAAGACGCTGGGGGAAGAGATGCCCGACTCAATGGTGTTACAAGACGAGATGGATTCTTTGCCGAGGAAGGGAAGCTGGCATTGCCACACGGCAATGTTCCCGTTTTCAAAGATGACGGCCAAAAGGACGCTGCTTACATCCCGGCACTCGTTGTTATGCTTCACCTGTTGGATGGTGCAAATGCCGGACCATTCCATGCGGACCGGAGTCTGCATGCTATGTCTTCTCTGGAATTCAGCGAAATTCCCCAAGTCTTCTTGTGAAGGCTCCTGGGTCTTACAGAGTTTGTAGCTGTTTTCGTACAGGCACTCTCCATAAAGTTCGGTCAAGTCAACTAACTGCACCCACTGAAGTCTGTTGAGGTTAGCGTGGATGGTCAGTCTATTGTCCATGGTCAACGTGGCTAAGAGACACCGGCCGTTGGCATCACAGCCCAGCGGAGACCAGCTGCAGTATCTGAAGCCTCGCATAGAGGACAGCGATTTCCCTTCGGGATTGAAGACTCTGTCTAAGGTGAACGTCTGGCTGACGACCGGATCGTTGGAATTCGCAAACTTGTATTTGCATTCAGCGGCTTCCTTTTTGGAACCGACCTGCGGGAGAGGGAGAACAAGTTTTTACAAATGCATTCAAAATGATAAAAGCTTTTTTTCTTTTTCCCAGCATGGGACTTGCTAAGTATTGATCACAGTACATGATGAAGCAAGCGACCGCCAATGAGTCTGAAACACTAAAAAGACAACAACATCTAAGGAGTGATTTATTTATAACACGGGGTGAACAGGCTCAACCCCAGTTGGAACTCAGAAACTGTAGGCATCCTAGATCAAACCTAGTTCAAAACCGACAAGAGAATTTCTGGAAGCCTGTCCATCAGACAAATTGCCAAGAAAGAAAGAAAAAAAAGGAGGGGGAGAGAAGGAAGAAAAGGAGGAAGAGGGGAAAAAAGGAAGAAGAAAGAAGGAAGAGGAGGAAAGAAAGAGGAAGAGGAGAGGAGGAGGAAGAGAAGGAAAGGAAGGAAGGAAGAGGAGGGGGGAAAAGGAAGAAAAAATGAGAAAGCCCTGCTAAGCAGGTATGTACAAAAGTATGAAGGCTATTGCTTAGCGCATTGTAAGCCGCCCTGAGTCTCCGGAGAAAGGCGGCATATAAATTGAACCAATCAATCAATCAATCAATCAATCAATAAGAAATAAGAAGAAAAGGAGGAGGAAGAAAGGAGGAGGAAAAAAATGGAAGAAAAGGGGAAAAAGGAAGAAGAAAGAAGGAAAAGGAGGGACGAAAAAGGAAGAGGAGAGAAGGAAAGGAAGGAAGAAGAGGAAGAGAAGGAGAAGAGGGAAGAAAAGGAGGAAGAGGGGGAAAAGGAAGAAGAAGAGGAAGAAGGAAGAGGAGGAAAGAAAAAATGGAAGAAAAGGAGGAAGGGGAAAAAGAAAAAAGAAGAGGAAAGGAAGAAAAAAAGGAGAAAGAGGGGGGAAAAGGAAGAAGGAAAGGAAGAAGGAAAAGGAGGAAGAGAAGCCCCCCTAGGCCTTCCCTCAGCCCCCCTCCCCTCTTCCCACCCACCCAGTGGCGGGGAGTTCCCGGGGCCCACCTTGAGATGACAGGCGGCGTTGGGAGCCGGCACGGCCGTGCGGTGGATGACGAGATCGCCGCCGCCGCCTCGGGTGTCGCTCAGCTGCTCGAGGACGGCCACGCTGCGGGCGGTGCTGACCGACACGCGGTGGTCCTCGGACCAGGCCAGGGGCTCCGAGCCGCTCACGCTGTGCTGCAGCCGCACCGCCGGATCGCGCCGCACCGCCGTCACCCGGAACCCGGCGCGGCTGCGGCTGGGGCCTGGCCTGCCTTCCTCCTCCTCGTCCTCCTCTTTCCCCGGCTCTTCGGCCCCGTCGGGCGGCGGCGGCGGCGACGGCGATGGGGACTTGGCCGTGCCGTCCCCCGGGCTCGGCTCTTCTGTCGCCGCCGCCGCCATCTTGCCGCCGGCTAACAACCGCGCACGCGCCGCGCGCGACGCCTCGAGAAAGGGCCCCCCACCCCATCCCATCCCCTGGGAGACGTAGATGGGGGGGGGGAAAGTCCCGAAGCGTGGCTATCCCACTGCCTGCGTGAAAAGCATTTCTCTTGTCTGCTGTGTTTTAAGAGAAAATAAAAGAGTTAGAAAGGACCTTGGAGGTCTTCCAGCCCAAGCAGGAGACCAGGATCCTATGCCATTCCAGACAAATGGCTGTCTAGTGACAGTCCCGTCTTTAAAAAAAAAAAATCCTCCCATCCTCAGAGATAAGAGTCAGTGCAGCTCTAATATTCAAATCCCAGCAGATTCCTGTTGGAGAAAACACCCCCTGATGTTGCTGGGAGAGAATAAAGAGGGGA
>JANHZT010006245.1:97400-108017 GCA_032468215.1 Stegonotus admiraltiensis
CCATCCATCCTTCCTTTCTTCCTTTTATTTCTTCTCTCTCTCTCCCTCTCCCCCTTCCCAAGGTCCCTCCCAGGTCTATTCTGATTAAGTTTGATTGTAAGGGAAGAATCCTGTGGATTGCCAAACCTTGCGTGAAACAGCCAGTTAACGTCTCATTTCGGGCGATTTTCATGCAGGGCTCTGTATGCTGCTCTCGGTGCTGGAAGAACAAGCGATGGATTCGTTGCTGCTGGGGCCAGACAAGCAGAATTTCATGCAGTCCATCATGAACACCATGAGAAAGCAGACAGATGGTAATCCACGAATGAACGTTGGAGGCTGGGATCAGAGGCCGGGCTGATGGTTCCTTTACGCTGAGTGGTTCATTCATTTAATAACAGATGACAATGTCGTCCTCGATGTAGGACTGCAATTGAGCCTGGAATTATAGTTGTAAGTCATGCCAGTTTTTAAGCAGGTCATCGTCCCATCTCCAACCTGATTTTCCAACATTTTTTCAGCGGTCATTAAAGGAGTCACTATGGTTAAATGAACCCATTGTTTGCAGTGGGTGGGGTCCCCCCCCCGGAAACATGATTGTGAGACGCTGCAAACTGTCATCAGTGCAGGCATAACGCAATCACGTGACAATGGGGCGGTAAGTGGAACTCAGAACCTCTAATCAGAAGCCTTTCATGAGTTCAAACAGTGGCTATGTGACAGGTTGTTGACCAAGGATTGGTGCAAAGACATCAAGTTTCTACAGTTGTTAGCAAAGCGTTTGGCCGTTTATACTTTCTGGTTGAGTTTTTAAGGTAAATGCAGAGAAAAGTTACCCACAAAAGTGGTCAGAAATGTGTGACCCGGGAGGTGAATCCAGACGTAGAGTCTGAGGTCCTACAGGCAGTCCTCGACTTACGTCTACAATTGAGCCCAAAATTTCTGTGGCTAAGCGAGACGGCTGTTAAATGAATTTTGCCATGTTTTATGACCTTTCTCGCCACGGTTGCTGAGTGAATGGCTGCAGTTAAGTTAGTCACACAGTTATTAAGTGAATCCGGCTTCCTGTGACACACACACACACACACACACCCCGCCCCAGATCACTGCAACCGTCATATATATGAGTCAGTTGCCAAGTGCCTGAATTTTGTTCATGGGACCATGGAGATGTTGCCGTGATAGTAAGTGTGAAAAACGGTTGCAAATCACCTTTTTCAGCACCGTTGTAACGTTGAACGGTCACTAAACGAAAAACTGTAAGTCAAGGACTGCGTATACTCCACCCTCAAGACGACGACCTTCTTAAGCCCAGCTTGCCGTACAAGGTGGGAATGCTCCGTATGCCTTCTTCGGCTTCTAGAGGGAACCAGGATAATAACGATGTTTGGTTGTTTTGTTTTTGTTTTGTTGCTCCAGGTGAAATCCATGACCCCTTTTGGCCCGTCCTCCACTGTTTCATGGTGATCCTGGATAAGTTGGGGTCCAAAGTGTGGGGTCAGTTGGTGGATCCCGTCCAGGCGTTCCAGACGATCATCAATAATGCGAGCTATAAGAAGGAAATAGAGAGCATTCGACAAAACTGCCCCAGGTCCGTGCCTTTTACTTTTGGAATAGAGTAGAGTAGAGTAGAGTAGAGTAAGAACAGGAATGGAATAGAGTAGAATAGAATAGAATAGGAGTGGAGTGGGGAATGGAATGGAATGGAATGGAATGGAATGGAATGGAATATTGGCCAAGTGTGATTGGACACACAAGGAATTTGTCTAATGACAGGAATCTGGAAAGGAAGGACTCAGATTTAAGCAATGTGCCCATATCTCCCTCAGAGTTATGTCCTTTCCTTATCTCAAACAATTCCCAAGCAACTTTTTCTGGGGTGTTGTATGCACACGGTCAAATTGTATAAGCTTTTCTCTTCTCTAGCCGTCTCGGTTCCACTTAAAACAATATCATTTTGTTCTGAATCGAAAACAAAGCTGCCTTTGGTCCCTACGCCTCTTCTGCTCATGGAGTAATCTGTGAATGATCTGAACCGTTTCCCTCCCCCCCCCCATTCCTAAATTTCATTTTCTGCAAATTGAAAACCAGTTCGGTCTAGTGGTGAAGTCGCCAGGCTACAAAGCAGGTGACCGGGAGATCTAGTCCCAGCTCAGGCATGAAAGCCATCTGGGTGACTTTGGGCCAATCCCCAGGAGACAGTGAGTTGTAGTCCTGCCTTAGCCACGAAAGCCGATTGGGTGATTTTGGGCCACCTCAGGCACAAAAGTCATCAGGGTGTCTTTGGGCTAATCACTAGGAGATAGTGAATTCTAGTCCCACCATTGCCAACTGGATAACCTTGGGTTATCACACTCTCATCCAACTCGCCTCACAGGGTTGTCATTGTTGCCTGTGCTGGACCTGTTTGCTGCCTTGAATCATTTGTAAAATTAATACGGGACAGGAAATACATAAGTAATAGATTTCCAATTGACCAGTAACCAGGTCATCGGTGTGTTCAAATACACCACATTCTCTTATTCCAGGCTTCAGGAAAGTGAGCGTAATTTTTTATTGTTCCTGGTTGTACACTGGGACGTAGAATTCAAAAACGACATGCTGCTTTTTTTGCTTTTCTTTGATTTTTTTCCCTTCCTTTTGCAGGACAAAATCAGAACCACCATCTGACTACGGGGATGGAACAATTACCTGCAGCCAGATTGTATATAGCTACAACCCAGAAAGGCCCCACAAGGTAAATTCTGAACGTCGTAAATGTTTAGTTCAGTACTTAGTTCATTGCCAGAACTGAGAATCGTGCGCCAAAAAGTTCAACTTTTCCCTCCCTTAATTGCCTTCCTCCGCTGATGACCCCATGACCAATCAGGTTCAAGCAAAATGTTTTCCCAATGGGCACTTCAAGATAGGTTGGCATGCCGTGGCCCTCTTCTCACAATCGGGTCTCCTTGAAGCAGCTTCTTGGGGAGATAGAGCAGTTACTTTCGCTTTCCCGCAAATATTCCCTCTCCCACCTACCCTCCCCAGAGTCCATGGCAGACTGTCACCGCCTGGTGGCAGCTGACAAGAGTGTCTGGATTATATTTCAGGACTCAAGATTGAAGACTACCGCTTGCTTGGACTACTGCCCCAACTTTTATGAAGAAATGCAGACCCTGACCGACATGTTCCAGTACGACATCGGGCGGGACATGCGTTTGCACCACAGCACTTTCCTCTGGTACATTCCTTTTGTCCATTCCCTGATGGACCTCACGGGGCTGGGCGTCGCCTACAGCATGGTGGTCATCCAGCACCTGTGTTCCGAAGTCAAGGAGGTCCTCCACCATGCTGTCCAACCTTGTGACAAAGTGTCTCAGTTTTTCATCTGGATCCTCGTGACGGTGGTGGAGCTCAGCTGGAAGAAAAAATGCTTCAACACTTTGTGGGTCAGCTCTCAAAACTGGGTGGAGGTGGTGGTGACGTGCGCCGGGCTTCCAAGCATGGCGTTCGCCGGAGGAGCCAAGAGGGACTTGGCCAGAAATGGACCCAGAAGTCTCACCAAAGTATCATCATGGGAACCAGATTCTATACAGTCTGTTTGCATGAATTTGATCCGAGTTCTCCTAAAGGAAGGCTACCAGATGGGGCAGAAGGCATCCCCGTTCCTGAACGAACTGAATTTGCTTCGGCGTAGTCATGAAGACTGGAAGCTGAGTCCCCAACAGGCACGGGAATTACAGAACTGCTTGATTGAGATCATCAGAAGCCTCTGGACTAAGTCATCGAACACTTCCTCCCACAGAGAGAGTCCAACCAGCCTCTTCAGAGAACAAGAGGGGAGAAGTCCAGGATATCTTCCCCAAGAACACTCCATCTATCCATCACCAAGAAAGCAGGGCGAAATTTTTCAAGAAGGAACTTTATTCGAGAAAAAATACAGCTTGGATGAGGAAGCCAAGGGACCCCTTTGTGGAGAGCAAAGCCATCAGAGAAATTCAGAGTTCCATTTGACCAATGTTAAGCATGAACATAAACAGAGTTTAATACATGAGGAATACACGTTGCATTCTACCTCAACAGGGGGACCTACCCAGAAGAGTGGAAGCTTCCACTCGACACTGGGGAACCAGAATAGCTCCCCAAACCAGAGCAGTTTTGACAAAGACTTTCAGAAGATAGACACCAGTGGGAAGGAAGAGAAGCCCAGAATTACCAACCCTGATCTCCACCAACAGCCCAGCAGGTCTGCTCTGGAAGAAAAACAGATTCCAAAAATGATCGCCGAGAAGTTTAAGTCAAACAAAGCGGACTTGACTTTGAAATTGAAACAGTTTATGGAGAATAGGAAAAGGCTGCTGGGGCCAGAGAGCGAAAAGCAGCAGTCCATCAAGGAGGAGAACCAGGATGGTCAGGAAGGAACATCAAGAAGAACGTCGAGAGATGGTAGCAGCACGTCCAGTTGTCTGCCCTGCAAACCACCGCTAAGTTTGGAGAACCAAGCCAAAATCCTTTCCATAAAGAAGGAACCCAGAGACAGTTTGGCAGAATTTAAGAGCGCTTGGAAAAGTGGGGGAGATTCAGAAGAAAGCACAGATGATGAGCTGAATGTCCCCTTGATGGAGATCAGGAAAGAGCTGGTGAGAAAGAAATTGATGGTCCAAGCAACGGAGCCTGAAGTAGACAGAGAGGGTAAATTGTATTTAGCTGCTCATCAAGAAAGTACCTTGGCTTACCAGAATCCTATTCAAAGAAAAGTCCAAGGGGCATTTAGGTCTCCATTTGAGAGCGAAAGTCAAACATTGTCTTCTGAAGCAGGTGGACCTTCAAACCAGGTCATCATCATTTCGGACACGTCTTCCGACGAAGAAGAGAACAAAGTGAACTTGAGCCGGAGGAGCCAAGAAGAAAACGCGAGTGGGTCCCTTCAGAAGGACCTTGAGCCCAGCAAACAAGAGGTCATAACCGTTTCCAGTTCTCCGTTGATGTATGGGGAATGTGAATCGCAGTGCTTTGAGTTTGAAACTGAAGACGAGATCTACTCCGCTTGGCAAGATAGCCAGTTGGACAAGACGGCGGAAGCAGATGATGTTCCAGGGAAGGCAGCTGGCAGGCCCACCTCGCCTGACTTGGAGTTGGCTAGGCATCTTAGCGAGCGGGGAGATGATACAGACGGTCTTGGGGACGACGTTATCGAAAAAGCCGAGCAAGAATTGGAAGAGCAGGTGAAAGGTAAAACCAAGCCGAAACTTCCTGCCCAGGCCGACGAAGAAAACGTCTGCGAGGGAAGCACCTCTGTTTGTTCAAAGCATTTCACAGCCACGCACGATGATGGTCAGGAATCTCCCAAACAGAGTTCAGCTTTTGCTTCCCCTACGCCACTATTGCCATCATCATCTGCTGGACCTTTGACACCATCTCTGGAACCAACTCCTGAACCAAGGAAGAGTTTGGCCAAATTCAAGTGGCTCAACACAGCTCCACAGAGTCCTGAGGAAAAAAGACTCGTCACCGAAAAGAAATCGGCTCAGGCAAAGCTGTCTGGATCGTCTGGTCCTTTTGTGGTCCCTCCCAAGAAAGTCCATCATTTTCCCGAGCCGACGTCCACCGTCGAAAAGCTGGGCCTGAAGAAGAAACCCCGCAGAGCCGCTGAGCTCTCCCAATGTTCTCACGACGCCCTCGCCCAGTTGCGCAGCCATGGCAAAACAGCTGGGCAGCTTCCCGAAAAGAGCAGAAAGGCCAAACTGATTGAACCTCGACGGATGATTATCCGGAGCAAAGCGTTGTTGGCCAGCCAAGAACGCCAGTTCTTCAGACAGTCAAGATCCGAGAAGAAGGAGAAAGGGGAGGAGAATGTTCCCAGAGCCAAGAAGAAGACTTTTTCCAAGTCATCTGAGGAGTCTACTGGTAAGAAGAAGACTGACAATCTAAAAGGAAAGCCTAAGCAGCCCAGCAGTTCTTCTAACCACCTGAAAAAATTGCTGCCACAGCATTCACAAGAGGATGATGGGTCCCATTCTGGAGCTCTGGAGAGAGAGGTCCTTCCATCATCAAGGCAGGAGACTATCATGCCCGATTCAGATGTCCCAGGGTGTTCCACCTCTGCTCCAGGGAGTGTCTGCTCTTCAAGTGAAGTTGGTGGGGCCAACTCGGGTTCCTCTTCCAAGAACTTGAGTGAGGATGCGTCTGGCTTAAAGGGGAACCTTGACCCAGAAAAGGAGGATGACTTGTTTCTAACGCAGAGAGATGTGGTAGACATGGAGCTTTGCTCACATATGAAAAGTAGCAGTTGCCCAGAAGACTTAGATGCCCCCCCAACCTTGAAGAATCAGCCTCAGGCCGCTGAGAAATGCAGGCATCTCGGATGTCCTCTAAAGATGGAAGGAGCAGGTCCCTTCTGCCATGGTCATTCTCCAGCTAACCCTCCAGATCACGTCTTTGCCAAGCCTTCCACGAAGAAAATCTTCAGCTCCAGTGCTTCTTCTCGGATTGCCAGCCTCACCAAAGACCTCGAGACCAGTTCTGCGCAGGTCGCGCTGGCGAAGACCAAATCCAACCCAATCCGCTTTGCTGCCTGGAAGGCAGATGACGTGAGGGCCAAGCTACCTCTGCCCAATCTCCTTTGCCCTAGGAATGGGAATAACGTCTCCGCACAGCCCCACAATGTCCCAAACAGCCATGTTGTCGGTAATGCCAACAAGATGCCCATTCCACGCTCCAACACTGGTCAGGAAGCACGCCCATCCTTTGCCCAAGTCAACAATTCTCACAACCAGCCTAGAGACCACAGCATTTTCACCAAAGAAATCCTGAAGTGGAGTTATGATATGTTTGTCAACTTCAAGACATTGGGACCACCCAACCATCTCTTGCAGGCAGTTGTTGTCGCTGTTCCGGTCAAGTTTCAGAACTACGATGACTATTTTAAGATTTTCTTCCCTTTGATGATGCTCAACGCCTTTGAAGAGGTAAGCGGCCTTCTTTGCTCCAAGACCATTGAGAGGTCTAAATGTCTGTGGAGATTCTCAATCCTACGAAGGGTCAGGGCTGGCTCGCTATCAGGGTTACGACAGATGCCCTAATTAAATCATGAGTCTCGAGCCAAGCTTCAAAGGAAATCCAGTTATTTATTAGGAGCTTCATGTCGGCATGTTCCCAAGTGAAGCCAGCTCTGACCCTACGTAATTTACGCTCCAATTATGATCCTGTTTCCCCCCTCCCCCTAGGGTGTGTCATCAATCACATTCGCCAACAGAACAATTTCGCAGCTTGTAGAGGTCACTCCCCTTTGGCTGCTGTAGGTATCCCTGGGATACAGCCTTGAGAGAGATAAGCGTGGAATGTGCATCTGTCTTTGACTGCTGTGCCATTTCGCCGGTTTCCCGTCCCCCCCTGGCCTATGGCAACTCGAGAGAAGGCCAGGGATGCTTTGTGAGTTGACACAGGTCATGGTTGTCCCAAAGGTGCTTTTCCAAAAGGTACCTGGACTTTCTTGAGTAGCTGTGGCTCATATTTATGACAGCCGCAGTGTTCTGGGGTCAACGCAATCTCCCTTTTGCGACCTGACAAGCAAAGTCCATGGGGGAGCCAGATTCATTTCCCAACCGTGTGATTAACTTAACAACCACAGCGACCAGGAAGGTCATAAAACGGAGCTAAATTCAATGAACATCTGTCTTGCTTAGCAACTGAAATTTGGCGCTCAGTTGTAGCCGTAGAGGGTTATACGCATTTTATTATCGGCAGGCATGTCCTTCTGGAAGTTTCCTGCTGGGGCGGAGGTGTGTCTTTGGAGGCGTGGATGCTAGAGGGAGTTTCTATGTCAGAGCAAAATATGGTGTCGCACATGCAATGAGGTCTTATCCACACATGATAATGTTAAACCAATGTTGGCTTCTCCTCCCCCCGCCCCGCCATTTCCAGGTCACGTGTGAATGGCTGGAGAATCGGAAGCTAAAAGAGCTGAAGCCTTTTCATTTGACTTTGCTGAATTTCAACATGGAATTAAACAAAGCAGATTTCAGAGGTCAGAAAACCAATCGGAGCCCAAAATTGATGATGTTAAGTGAGAAATTTTATTGGGGGGGGGGGGAATTGTTAGCAAAACTCTCTTAAATAAAATGAAACAGACAAGCACACCCTAAAACATCTCGCTTTAGGACACAGCGGTGTCTCTAAAGCATAGCTTACATTCCCATTGCAATGAGGGTCAATCAGTTAAAAGGGACGGCTTGAGATCAACTGGCCCTAAGCCACTGCTCGCATTTACATTATGTATACCCTAAAACCACAAACACATGACTTTGAGATTTTGCCACCTTGACACAGCAACTGGGGCAACTACTAAGCAGGATTTCCTGTTTTCTAGCAAATATAAATCGCGCGGCACAGCTGATTGTCAGAAATACCGGTTCGCACGAACTGGTAGCTTTTTTAAACTGCCGGTTTGTCTGAATCAGTGTGAACCGGTAGCATTTCACCACTGCCATTTCAGCACCTACGGTTAAGATTCCGTTCCACATTTCACGCAACCCGAGCTTACCCCGTCCTCAAGAACCGGGAAACAAGGGTATGGTGCAAAGTTGAGACATGTTTGCATTTATCGAAAGATAAGAGAACATTCGTCTGTCCCTGTTGATAAGATGAAAAACTAATAAAAAAAATCATAGCTGTTAAGTATCAAGTTGGAAGATGAGCAAGTAAAAGAGACAACGATGGTATGGGCTAAAAATTTTGGTTATCCAGTCGACAAAACGGCAGAAACTATGGGATAGAAATTATAAATGAACAACGTCAACTGCATATAAAGAAAATCTTTATAAAATGTTTTTATTGATGGCATTTTCCTCCCTTGAGACTGCCTGTAGATCTGGCTGATCATCCTGTGTTTGTCTTCTCCCCCACAGCTAACATTTCCCAGCATGAAATAGAAACTCAGCAGCATCCCAAAGAAGACGATGTGGTTTTCCTAATAGTATCTCAGAAACGGTTCTACTACGATGAACGAGATGGGGAAAACCATGTGGTACGGCATGTTGGTTACGTGACTCATTTCTCTCAGCCTTCCATTCATAATACTAGTAAGTATTTCTGGGTGGTTGTTTTGAGGAATTTTTTTTTTAACGTCAACGACCCATGAAAAGTCCATTCTAGCGGCGGTCCAAAGAATTGTAATTTATTTCTTTTTATTCCAGTTTTATTACAAATAACTCAAAGTGTGGCCAACATCCCTAGTTCTTCTTTCTCTCCACCCCTTAAAAAAAAAAGCCTCCTTAGAAGATCAAACCATGATTTGCGTCCTAGCTTTGACGAGTTCTGATTAAGTGCTTGGAAAAATCAAACCATGATTTGTGTCATAACGTAGGTTATGCCCTAAATGTGATGCCTGAACAAATCATCTTTGTTGGTCTGTTTTCCCAAAACAGAAAAGGAGCAACAGGTCATCTGTCACCTCTCCATCCAGACTCAAGGAAATCTCTTGCATGTCGAGAAAGAGGTGAAATGCATGGTGGTCAGCTCCTTAGCGACAACCCACCGGAGGTTCCAGGCCCTCTTGATGCTGAATCGCAGCCCGTTAGCCACACCCATCCTGTCTCCAAGTACCCCCTACTTCTCGCCGAGAGATTTGAACACCGAGCCTGAGAAATTGGTAAGAATGTTGGTGGTTGTTCCCAGAATAATAGAATAACGGAGTTGGAAGGGGCCTTACAGGTCTTCTAGTACAACCCCCTGCTCAGGCAAGAAATCTTATACCATTCTGTCCATCTCTTCTTAAAAACATCCAGTGATGGAATACCCACAACTTCTGGAGGCAAGCTGTTCCACTGATAAATTGTTCTTACTGTCTGGAAATTTCTCCTTAGTTCTAGGTTGCTTCTCTCCTTGATTAGTTTCCACCCATTGCTTCTTGTCCTGCCCTCAGGTGCTTTGGAGAATAGCTTGACTCCCTCTTCTTTGTGGCAACCCTTGAGATATTGGAAGACTGCTATCATGTCTCCCCTAGTTCTTCTTTTCACTAGACTAGCCAAACCCAATCCATGCAACTGTTCTTCATATGTTTTAACCTCCAGTCGCCTAATCCTCTTTGTTGCTCTTCTTTGCACTCTTTCTAGAGTCTCAACAACTTTTTTTTATATCATGGTGATATAAACCATTCAGCTCTAGCTTTCCCTTCTCATAATCTGTGTCTGATATGAAATAAGACACTCTTTTTCCAAACTTGACTTCTTCTGCCATTTGGAGAAAGCAGTTGGGGGTGTTGCTTGGAAACCTGACCCACCTTGGTGTGTTGGGGGGAAAAGAAGACAACATCTACAGTAGGTCATGGAGATGAAGAGTGTCTTCTGATGACCTGGTGCAATTCTGTCCCTCCTCCCTTTCCCCCCCAGCTTCCTTACATGAATGACTTCAATGAAGGGCAGAGGCGAGCTATTGAAAGTGCTTATGCCATGATAACCCAGCATCCATCATCACCCAAGATCTGCTTAATCCATGGACCACCTGGGACCGGGAAGTCAAAGGTCATCGTTGGACTTCTCCACCGCATCCTTGGTGAGGTAGGTCATGTTGTGGTCTGCTGGCGGCCTGCGGAGCTGGCAGCAGAGTCGGACAGTGAGGAGGTTGGGGAGGAACATGGGCCAGTCCTGGAGTCTGGGGAAG
>JANHZT010006250.1:33113-47878 GCA_032468215.1 Stegonotus admiraltiensis
GTGTGTGTTAAACTTCGCTGAGGTCTCGGTTGCACTTAACTCCCCACATCAACCCCGTGACCATCCCCCCTAAAGGCGGCTGCAGCAGCAAAGTCCGGCCAAGGAAGTACTTTTAACGGACGACGAAGGGATCGGACAGAAGTTCGTCTCTCTTTTAAGGCTTCTCCGTGCACTGTTTGCAGAGACTGGACGAGACGCTGTTGAAAATGGCACATTTTTCCGGGCAAGAGGTGGCGGGCGGCAGGCCGGCACTGAAAGGGTAGCCTGCCGCCGCTTGCTCATAGGCCCCGAGAGCCGGGTGCAAAGCGGCCGCCGCGGCCGCCGCGGCCGCCGCTGAAGAGGGCAGCGAGGCGGCGGAAATCGCCTGGCCCTGGTTGAGATAAGCGACAAGGCGGCGCATCTCATCGAGGGCCTGCGCCTGCATCAGGATATAGTTCTTGGCCAGGAGCAGCGTGGCGATCTTGGAGAGCTTCCGCACCGAGGGGCTGTGGGCGTAAGGGATGACGGCCCTCAGCTCGTCCAGCGCGTCGTTCAGGTCGTGCATGCGCCTCCGCTCGCGGGCGTTGATGTTGAGCCGCAGCGCCTTCTGCTCCTTGGACTTCTTGCCCCCGCCGCCGCCGCCGCCGCCGTGGTGGCTATTGGAGCAGGCGCCGCCCTCCGGCGCCTTGAGTAGGGCGCCCCCAGAGCTGACGACGACTCCGGAGCCGCTACCTCCGCCGGGGCCCCGCAGGAGTAACTCGCAGCGCCCGTCGCTGTCGTCGTCCGGGCTTTGCTCGCCTCCGCTGCTCTCGGCTACCGAGCTGCGGCTGGTCGTGCCCTGCCCGTACTTGACGCAGACCGAGCCGCCCAGCGGGTCCCCGGCCACCAGCGCCCCGGCCGCGCTTTCCCTCAGCAGCACCTCGGAGTCAGCCGGCTCGTAGCAGCTGAGAGGGGACGGCGCTTGCCGCGAGTCGCGCTGCTGTTGCTGGTGGGCGGCCAGGTCGAGCCCCGGGGGTGAACGGAAGGCAGACTCCATTCTCTTGGCCGAGGCGCTGAAGCTCTTGTGGAATAAGTCTTCGTCTGAAGGCAGGTTTAGCGCCCTCTCCATAGTCCCGACCGGCGGGTTCCCCTCCTCCAACTCCTCCCTCTCCCTCTCCCGCGCCCCCTCCCCCGCTGTGGTCCTTTAACGCCCCGGGTCGGGGGCTTGCGTGGGTCGAGAGCGCGGCTCCTCGTTCTGCCCCTGTCACCTTCTTCTCGCCGCTCTTCCAGCGTCTCGGAGGCAGGCCGCTTTGGCGCGCGTTCTTTCTCTTCCCCTCAGTGAGCGTCTGTCTCGCTCGCCGCCTCGCTTCCTCTCAGCGCTTCTCTCCCACCACCAGCCCGCGCGGGGCTAAGGCATCGCGAGCTGCCAGCGGGCTCTCGGCACCTTTTCTCTGGCTCGGATTCCCCTTCGGGAGATTCCCCGGACCCATCAAGGGAGAGAGAGAAAAGAGGGAAAGAAAGAAAGAGAGAGAGAGAGCCGGAGCGCTCGCTTTTCTCGCTCGCTCGCTGAAGGCGGCGGCGGCGGCTGCTGCTAGTACTCCCGCTGTTGCTGTTGCTGTTGCTGCCGCCGCCGCTGCCGCTGCCGCTGCTAACTGCCGCCACCACAGACAGGGGAAGTCTTTTACCTCATTATCTCGCGGAGAAGGTTATTATGAAGAAGCCTCGCCTGTTGGGACAGAGCTTTCTACCCAATCAGGTTAACGGTTTAATTAATAGGATTAAAACGGTAACAAACGAGCCCAGGCGCTACGCTTGGCCCTGAGTCTGGAGAGTTTGCATTTCACACCGGTCTGGAGCAGGAAGAGGAGGAGGAGGAGGAGGAGGAGGAGGAGGAGGAGAAGGCAGGCGGCAGCTCACGCTTTATAAAAGACTCCTGCTCCATTATTCTCCCTGCCATCTGTGGGCACAGCTTAACGCATATGTTTGCAAGGCGTTGGGTCCTATTAGGAAGCCAACAACTGCCTTTACAGCCTGACAGGTGTGGCGACTTTCACTCCTCAATGAGCACACTTAAAAGCCCGGGCTGGGGCGAAGGAGGATGGTCTTTCCCTCCTTCAGCAAATTACGGGGCGGCGATGGCGGGGTGATGGGAGGAAGAGTAAGAAAAAAAGAGGGGGGGAGAGAGTTTGTTGCACACTTCGCCCCTCCGCTCGCCGACCCGCCCAGCCACCCACCCACGAAGACTGGCTGCCAGCGGACTTTAGCGAACTTTGTGCCGCCGCCAGACTGACGTTCGGCCGCGCCAACCTTCTTCACGCCCCGCTCCGCTCTCTGCGAAGGAGGAGGACCTGCTTTGCTTGTCATCCGACATTCACCTTGGCCTCAACCCATTTATCTCGCTGAGGTTCACTTCAAGCGCGTTTCTCTCGCTCCCTCTTTTGGGCAAGACGTTTCCATCTTTTCCTTCAAAACTCACCCCCCACCACCACCCATTTTCGCCCTTTCCCAGAGTCCTCGCAGTCTCTCTCTTTTCTATACGGAGCGGACGTACAATTAATAGTTAAGCTTTTTAATTAATTAATGGGGGAGTGGATCCCCTCCAGCTCCTCCCGCCCACAACTTTCCAATCGCTTTCTAACCAACGAGAACTTGGAGGCCAGCCAAATTTATTCTAAACTCCTAATTTAGTAGACACCCTTCAATCCGCAGGCTTTAAGGGTTGTGGGACCCATTCTGTCACCTAGCTCCGAAGTTACAGGTGTATTATTAGCGTGACTTTCTCCATAGCTATTATTTTTAAAGGGTGGAACCCTGAGTGTGAAATGAAATGTTTAATTTATGATTTATATCTTTATTATCTTCTGTGACGCTGCACTCTTTCTGAGTGGCTGGTGTGGAACAATAAAGTCTTGGAGCCAACTCTTATATTTAGTGTGCACCCATCTGATCCCCTCCATGGAACACAAACCACTTTTGTTTTTATTTTATGCTCTTTTAAGGGAGGGCGGTGGCAAGACTTGCTCTTTTCGCTCACATTTTATGACATCATCGAAGAATATTTCTAATGCTTTCATCAGATCTTATGTGATAGAATAACCAAAGGTTATGATGTTCAGTTTCTCTGGTTTCATTAAAAAAAAAACCCTTTAATTGTGTCTTTCTCAGTTGGCCCCAGGTGTTGGACTCTTTTCATTACATTTTGCTCTAATGTGATGAAATTCTAATTCTCTCCTTACCATATGGTTAAATTTCCCCACTGAGAATTAGTTGAAAAAGAAGAAATAATCTATTAATCTCTGTAATAGATTCACAAATGAGGTTTGCCACAGAACCTCGCTTTTGAATGGCAGCATGAGAACAGTTGGGTGTCTTGTTTTAGCAAAGAACAGGAGCAGGCGACAGCCGACTCTGTCTGGATTTTTCACCTGGAAGAGGAGAAGAAGCCAAGCACCAATAAAACCTCCCTCGCTTGCAACAACTGAGGACAGAGCTTTCCCTCTAGTTCAGACTCCGTGAACATGGGAGTCGCTACTGAAGCCTTATCCTGAATAAGGAGGAACAAGATAAACTTATCAAAAAGCCTTCTGCTTCTCTTGTAGCGCTAAACCACACTCACATTAAGGCACTAGCCCCGAATCCTATTCGGCTGTCTCCGTCCATTGGGGTTTCTTAGAAACCACTCCATTTTCACTACGATCCTAAAACTGAGGTTTTGTTCCCTGCACCCTATACCATCCCAACACGCATGCAGGATCGTGGTTTGCTTTTGCGACTTGATTTTGGGTAGAGGACCACTTTGCTGGGGAACCACCTCTGAAAAGGGGGCCGTTTCATGAATTTCAGTAGAAGATTTCCTTGTAGGAAATAGTAAAAGTGTTTGACGCTGGTTCATCCTTCGAACAGGTGGATTGGTCCACATGGAGAAGGCGAGGGCATGTCTTAAATAATGAGATTCGCGGGAAGAGGTGTCTCCCTGGTTTTTCCCTATTGGTCCATCCCTATTGGTCCGACTTCTTCCTCAAACTCACGGAATTCCCCCCTTTCTACCTTCCACTCCCTCACTGCCTTCCCAACCTTCCCTCCCGACTCTGCCTTCCCAACCCCGACAACCGCCTCTCCGTTTGGCAATACCCGCTAGTCCTGCCTCCCATCAAACGTTCAAGTTTTCGTGAAACTTCTCTGTTCAACCCATCCCCAGAAACATTCTACACCACCAAGTTTAGTTTGGAAGTCGGTAGAATTTATAGATGGTTTAAATGCGGGGCTTATAAAAAAATACCCGAGGAAGGGTCTTTGTGGTTTATGCAGTCGTAAACTTTTGCTGATTGCTCCTGGGAAGTTGTCAGGCTTTTAAAACTGCGTTTCACTTATGGTGCAATGAAAACACGTCTGCCCAACGTCTCGTTACCTGGCTTAATGTAACTCAGCCCCGCGTCATTGCCGAAATCAAATGCCCACTTTTTCATTACCTCGACTGCGAGCCACTGAGTCTTTAGGGCGAACAAGGGAAGCCTCTAACAAATCAAGCAACTTGACCATTATGTCGAAGAAATGTAAACTGCCGGTGAACTTTCCTAGACTGCGGGGCGGTACTTCAATTTGCAACTGTGGCCGGCAGGCGAGGCTGGGAGACTTATGTAGCGTTACAAAAGCAGGAAATTCAAGTCAAGACTTGCAAAGTATCTCCCTAGACAGGCTCTGCTCTGCCCTGACGTTAGGCGTGGCTAAAAGGAGGCCACTGGGGCTGGGCGTGGGATGGGTGGGGAAGGTTGACCTTTACAGATTTACAGGCAGCATTTAGGCTCCAATTCAATATTAACAGGCCCCAATATGGCGTGTCACTAAAAGAGCATCTGATTAGTGAAAGACGGGAATCCCAACTTAAAATAGGTCTCTTGCCATCAGACTACCTACCGTATTCTTACTATCTTTTCTTTGTTTATTCTAGAAACTTTATGTGTCCCATGTCAGCTAATTCAGAATTGTGTGCTTGTTTCTTTATGAAGGTAAAATTACTTCTACTTATGAAAAGGGACTTCAGTAAGTCATTGCACCCACAATATGGATTCCCAGTCCCCACATATCAGCCAAAGAATAAGGTTTCTCCCTTTACTCACAAGTCAACAGAACAATGAGATATCAATGCATAACATTTGTCAATCAGTGTATCAGAGTCCTATAGGTTACTCCAGTGAAAAGTTCATACCCTGAATTATGGTAATTCTTAGCAAGAGAGAGAGGGGGGGAAGGGGGGAAGGGAAGGAAGGAAATTTAATTTTGAAATCAAGAGGTATTATATATTTTGGTACCTTTGAGCCAATCTTAACTTCTGGTGCTTGGGCTAGTTTTCTTCAGTTTTCTTGGCAAGATTTTCAGATAATGGTTTGCCATTTTCTTCCTTATAGGGCTGAGAGAGAGTGACTGGCCCAAGGTCACCCACTTGGCCTCATGCCTAAAGGGGAACTAGAACTCACAATCTCCAGATTTACTGCAGATTAAGTGATAGTCTAGAAACACCTCATAACAGTTCAATAGATTATTGTTGCAACTGTCTAGAGGTTCGGGCTAAGATCACAATGCTCCCTTCACAGTTTCACAATAATATTAGATAGTTGAGTTTATCTGATGATACCGAAAAACCAAAACATGACTACATATTACCAATAATCTGGAACTCCTCCTTCTCATCTATACAATCTCCCATGAATATATGAGTAACCATAGTACAATAGCACAGCATATTTTATAAAGATTAAAGCACTTCAGGGCAACAGGATCTATTCCAAAATCTCCACATAATTTGGAAAACATCAATAATTTCTTTGACATATCCACAACAACTAACAAAATCAATAATAGAAAAAGAAGAGAAAAGACAGAATCTAAGAAATTTATTTCATCTGGAGATTATCTGACCTAATAATTTTGATTCCTTTTTTCAACAGTTTAAATGAAATGTGGCATTCCTAGTTTAATCACATTTACTTGCAGAAGCATATCTGAAGAAAATTAGCATCTCTAAAACTAGCCAGATCTCCAGTCTTATTTCCAAGTACACTTAAGGTTAGAGTGTTTGATATCTAAATCTGTGAGTTTACTGAGCTGGGTTTTAAGTAAAACACTGAGATTTAATTTCAGTTTTCAATCAGACGCAACTTAATCTCCTTCTTCCCGCAGATTATACTAACTACAGTACCTTGGGGATCAAAAGCTGACACATTTTGACCTGACCCAAAGTCAGCTGAGATTAATACTGAGCTCTTCTATCCATTTTCTTGGGAATAATTCATTTTGCACATCTCAACCAACAGGCTTAGGATCTGGATCTACCTTTCATAGAAGCCAAAGAAACAAGTGCATTGACATGAGAGTAATTGATTTCCGGGCAGCTTAAAATACAATAAGGTCTAGAATTGGATTGTGGCCAGAGACAGCGGTCCTTTTACCTGCTTCCACAAAAAGAGAGAGAGAAGCAGCAGGGAGGAAAGAGAAACCTTCAAGGAACCCACCCCCATCAACTTTGGGATCCTTTGGTGCCCTCCCCATTAACTTTGGGGCCCTTTGGAACCCATCCCTATCAACTTTGTCTCTCTTCAGTAGAGTCCATAGCCAAATGCTACTTGGGGAGAAAGCTGACGAGGAAGGTGATCGAGATCATCAGCATTCTTCCCTAAGTCCTCAAAAAGGGGATACAAGAATGGGGATCAAATAATGGGGATCTTCGCAGCAGAGCGCGGAGAATTCAGAGCACGACAGTGAGAAAATGACCGAAAGCTCCCAATAAATGTTCAGGCGCACTTTTCTCCCCGTGTCCCTTTCCCCCACTTTGCCTTGTCCGGATTGCTTTCCCCACTTTGATGTACGTTCCAAATAGAATACAAAGCAATGGCCTTTGCTCATCGACGTCTTGGGGACGCAGAAGAGAAGTTGCAAAAGGATCCACAGGGAGAGTCACCACAGGAAAGGGAGAGCCCAAAAGTTGTGTGGCTAAGGGATTCCCCTTTTATCTGCCTCTCTAAAATGGATTACATCTATGTGATCCTGAAGATCTGACCCCGGCCCCGTTAAAACCAACCTCCCCTTATTCAAGCTTCAAAATCACGGTATCAACATGGGAAAGAGAGATTCTACGGCAGAGCAATTCTCAAGCAGATAGAAAAATAAAATTCTGGACACGATTTTTTTTGTAAAAGCATTTCAGCAGAAAGAACTCAAAAATGACTCCCTGGCTTTAAACTGATTCGTATCGACAGCCCCCATCGAGCACAAATCCACACCCAGAAAGACAAGCGAACCTATAAAGTCATCCAGAAACAAGATCCGCTGAAAAGTTAACTGTGTTGATGTCCCTTTCGGAAGCAGTGTGACTCCGGTTGGCTTCCAGATCCGATGAAAAGTCTCATGGCTTCCTTTGTGTGCCCGGAATGACCGGAACAAAGCGATGGAGGCAACCTGACAAAGATCAGGAAAGTAAGAACCGACAGAGACAGGACGAAATGTTTTCATCTTCTCACTATTATCAGACGTCTTTTACTTCTGCCCCTCCTTTAAAGCAACGACGAATAAAAGAATCAAGTTTAAGTGCATTCTGCAGATCACTCATATACAAAAATACACTAGTTCAAGTAGAAATTCACAATAGGTGAAGCCCCCAGATGGCTACATTTGACAAGGGTTTATAAATGGGATGGGTCAAAAAATGTTTCCCCCACCCCCTTTTTTGGTCTCTCTCCTATAGCTTTTCAACTTCTGTATTTATCTTCATCTTCTCTGTAATATATACGCATTGGCCATGTGTTGGTAAACATAAAGGAAGGTATTGAGTGAATGACATGCAGTTCTATAGGAAGACACTGAACTATGCTCTCCCCATCCCTCCCTCCCTCCCTCCCTCTCCAAGTGAACACACAAGTTCATTTGCACACAGACTCACAAACTTCCTGAAGATAATACACAATGGAATTAACATGCTGTTTCATTTTTGTTTTAAAATATTTAGAGATTATCTTCTTATTTTTAGTCTACCATCCCTACTGTTAAGTGCAGAAATGGACATCTTTCAGCTCACATTAAAATTATACAGTAGCATTTTTCTTTTTAAAATGTCTGTGAGAAAGAAACTTGGGTGCAGGATGTGACTAGTCTCTTCTTATAAGTTCCAGCCTACAATTTAAAATCCACAGCTCCATCTCCTGGAAAAATGAGAGAATAGTTTCATTTAAAGGAGGCAGTATATTCTAAGACGTTTCTAATAAAGTTCATTTACTGATCTTTTTTAAAAAAATTTTTTACCAAGTTTCATTTTGTTTCACATTTTAAAACACATTATTCTGACTATGGAGAATGTTGTATTTCTTAACTCATAGAGACTTTTCCCACTTGCACCAAACTGTGCCCAAACATAGACTGGTAACTTTTTTCCTGCCATTTCCCCACAATCTTGCCTACATCTCATCTACAGCCTACGAAGGAGACATTGCTGAGACAGTCTTAAATCATATCAGTTGTTTAGCGTTGTAAGAAAGCACAATATGCAACTGTGTCTTCACAATTTGGTTTGTGAAGGCAGCATCTGAAACTCTTGAATTGCTATCAATATTGAAATATTTTTCCAGTATTTCCAAATGTACATTTTTTAAAAAAATGAGCAATTAAAAATAATACCTTTTATTTTGTGTTTATTTTATTTTTAAATTTAAATGTTTATAATAGAAAGATAGTCTACATTTGTAATTTTGGATTAATGATGCACTCTTATTTTACTTATGAATTGGCTATTATTGTAATAGAAAGACCGACCAGTATTAATTCCTTATGGTGAAAGATTAATACTGTGATTTAAAAAAACCCTGAGCTTTTTAAAAATACCTTTTACAATATGTTCTTGTTTCTTTTGTTTCTTTTTATTTCTGAGTTTTGTATTTTTTTTAATGTATACAGAAGCAATTAATTAATTACAGAAGTTGCCCTGAGTTATACAAATGCCATTTATTTCAACAGTGACCAAGGATAACTAAAAGCTGCCTACAACCTATTAGGTTTTGCCACCCATTACTTTGGAGGGAAATCAACTGGCTGGCAGTTATGATTAACAGAAGAACAGAGGCTTGGTTAGAGACTGGCAGTAGGAACACCAACTCTCATGCCAGCTGAATATGATTTTCTGCAGTTCCGAGTACGTTTGGATGGCACCTCACCACAATAGTACATCCATCAAGGCTGTACCTCCTGATTCTCCTAAAAAGAGCCTTCTGCAACAAATGTCAATACCCAACATTCTCAGCTATGGCTATGAAACTTGAGAATTCCCGAAGTTGAAGATAATATCTCTGGGAGGTGTTCTTGTTAGGAATGAAAAAGAAATTAGAAGGCATCTACATAGTACCTTTTCCAATTAACAAATTCTGTTTTATTCTATCGAATTGTATCACATAGGAGTCAACCTATTTTCCAAAGCACCAGGAGACAAGACAAGAAACAATGGTTGGAAACTGAACAAAGAGAGAAGCAACCTAGAACTAAGGAGAATTTTCCTGACAGTCAGAACAATCAACCAGTGGCTTGCCTTCAAAAGTTGTGACTGCTCCATCACTGAAGGCTTTAAGAAGACATTGGACATCCATTTATCTGAAATGATATAGGATCTCCTGCTTGAGCAGGACGTTGAACTAGAAGACCTCCAAGGTCCCTTCCAACTCTGTTATTCTATTAAAAGGCACAAGTGTTTGTCAGCTGCAGTTCACTTCATTCTGTATGCATAGAGTGTCTAGACTGAGATAGGATTTAAGTTGGGGAGAAGTGGGCAGGATAAAGGAAGAGGAAAATAGGTCAGTTATGCAGGTACAGGTCAACTTTTGGGATTGCACCTAAGGCACCTGTTACTATTGGCAATATTTTGGTATATATATTTATAGGTAATGATGTCATAAGCTGTCCAGAGTTGCCTTGCAGCAAGATGGGCCACAAGCAAATTTAATATTTTTTTTAAAAAAATTGCCAGCAAATGATGGCATATATCACTTTGGTGGAAGATCATGAAAAGATACCTTGGGTTTGTTGGGATGGTGCTGCTAATATACACGTTGGGGCAAAGTACACATCTGGGTTTGTTATGGGGGCTTGTTTCCTATGTTGGCCTCATTGTCCTGTTATTTCTTGTTTCTTGTGAGAGTCTATTTCATGTTGCGGTGACTGCTTGTATGCAAATATGGATCCAATACCCTAAGCCTGAAAAAATACGATGTCCTTGCCCAGTATCTATGTAGATTATTAATAATGACTTAGAGTGGTGTAAACTTTATGTGACAACTATTGGTGTTATGTTATTTTGTTGCAGTGGTTTGTTCTTTTAATAGTTCCTGCCTGGGAACTGATGTAATTATACTAATTAGTCTATTGATCTTGTTAGATTGGTAGTTCAGTTTCCTGAATGGTTTAATTCCGTCAGTTGACATCTCTGTCAAACGGGTCAAAACAGTAGATGATAGATTTGATGGTTTGTTCTAGGTGGACGCTTACCTTGTAGTGCTAATAGAGATTCATTTCCATGGGTCCAGAAGATGCAAATGTCATAAATGAATCTCAAGTAAAAGAGAGAGGGTCAGAGAGTTATTGTTGACATATTTAGTCCCAGCAATCAGTCCAGGGACATATCCGAATGAGGATGAACTGTGTAATCAGGAATAGTATCATGGTATACTGTAATCTTGTAAACATATACATTTAGAAATAATTACATTTTAAAAAGTCCTACTGAAGAAGCACCAGCAATAAAATGTTATAATGTCCCAAACCTAGGCAATCAGCATTCTGTGACTGGTGAACAAGCTATTTATTGAGATAATATATCTTTTGAGGTTTTCTTTAGAAATTATGCCTTTTGAACTCCTACAATCCTCCTCCAAACCCATATGTGTGTGTATGTGTACTTGTGTATGGTGCTTTTTATTTACCTGGGGATCAGAACCTACCTTTGACTTTGGAAATAAAATATACAATAATCTCAAGTGACATCCATGCTTCCATGAAATAGCAGAGAGATTCTTAGGCTTTCAAGTTAGAATTGTTATAAACTCTATAAAATCATTTTACATGTGTAATAATTTGCCAACAACATTCAATTTAAAATGTGATAAAAGAAACAGAGTTGTCTCAGAATCACTGTTCAGTATCTTCAAAACATAAATAGAATTTTCTAGGAAATGTTACTAATTTTATTATAAAATTAGTTATATATTTTTCTCATGTCACCTCCTGGTAACTTATTAAATAATGCAAATAAATGTATAGAATCTCTGATTATTTTACTAAACATGTATTAGAATATTTTAGTATATCAAATATATATATTTGCCAGACATCTGATTGTCAGCTTTACATTTCAAGAAATGTTATCAGCAATTTAGGAAATGTAAAATGTTTCTATCTAGTTAGGCTCTGGGTCCTATGTAACTTTTATTGACATTGTAAAAATAATTTATTGAAAATCTTAAACTTTGTCCAAATCAAGCAACTTTTGATTTAAATGTAGGTGCTTCCACTTATGGCAATGAACAGTGGTGAACCCTGTCTCCTTCCTTTTTCCAGAATTAGATTTTGCAGTTTATAGCACATACTTGGAAAGCAAGAGAATATTTTTCTCTGAAGGACATACACAAGTGAGAATCGGGGGTGGGGGTGGGGGAATCTTCGTTTTACAACAGATTTCCCCAACTACATTCTTTCCAGGTATGCTTCCTTGACTCCCATCATGTCTAGCCAGCATAGTCCAAGATAGAAATTTCCATTCCAACATATATCATATCGTATTTGGTTGACATCCATAGTGTTTTCCTTGTTTTTTTCTGCACTGTCAAGTCGTCCTCATTCAATTTCACAAAAAAGAAATCCGTTTTAAAATGGTTTTGGTTAGAATAAGAGAGTATTGACGAACTGTTGATGTCTTGTATGTGGGCAAAGATGTGTGTGAAGTGTTACGTAATCTGATGATTGCTTCTGCAGTTTGTCTGCAATCTCTCCAGCTTCCCTTGCTTCAATCGTGGGTTCAGTCAGGTGCAATCAAATCGAAAGACATACAGACAGAGTATATCTTCAGAGAACACAACAAATAAGAAAAGAAAAAATTGTGATGAACTTTTGGGCTGGAGGGTTGTAAACTACTTTTTTCTGCGTGTCTGTGTCCCGATGCAGTGGTTGGCATCTTCAGAGTAACAGAATAACAGAGTTGGAAGGAACCTTGGAGGTCTTCTAGTCCAACTCCTTCTCAGGCAGGAAACCCTATGGCCATGATGGCAAACCTATGGTACATGTGCCAGAGGTGACACACAGAGCCCTTTCTGCGGGCACACGCGCCATCACACCAGGTCAGATCTCCGTGGCGTTTCTTTCGTGAGCTTCTGTTTCCCTGCAAATGACGACACAGAAGCTCACAAAAGAAAAAGATCTTACTTCTTGCTGCGCTGCTGGAGTTGGGATTCCCTGCCTTTCATCAGCCAGCTGGTCTTCAGGTCTCTGCTGCGCATGTGTGCATGTCTGTGCATGCACGTACCCACACATGTCAGTGTATGCAATGCACATGTCCATGCATGCAATGCACATGTCCATGCATGCAACATGCATGTCAACACATACAACATGCATGTCTACGCATGCAACATGCATGTCTACGCATGCAACATGCATGTCTACGCATGTGTGCATTCATGCATGTCCATGCATGCATGTGTTCACACATGTCCACGTATGTGTGCGCCCATGCATGTCTGCGCATCCAACATATCGAGAGAGCAGTAGGTTGGAGAACCTGCTGTAGACTAACATTTTTACAATAAAAAAGACAGTTGGAGAAAAAGCAGGACAGATTTGTGATGGGGGCAGCTTTATTTAATGACATTCATCTAACAGCATACATACTGTTACAAGGAATATACTAATTTTTTGTTAAATAAGATAAACATAATTAAGATATGTACAGGTAGTTCTATGTTCACAATGGAGTCCATAATTTATTTTGCCAAGTGAGACATTTGTTAAGTGAATTTTTCCCCATTTTATGACCTTTCTTGCCATAGTTCTTGAGTTGCACTAACTTAACTTAACTGCAGTTGTTAAGTTAGTAACACGGTTGTTAAGTGAACTTGGCTTTCTCATTGACTTTGCTTGTCAGAAGGTGGCAAAAAGTATCACATGACCTCGGGATACTGCAACCGTCATAAATATGAGTCAGTTGCCAAGTGTCTAGAGTTTGATCACGTGACCACTGAGATGCCGGAACAGTCATAAGTGTAAAAATGGTCATGTCACTTTTTTTCAGTGCTATTGTAACTTCAGTCACTAAATGAACTTTTGTAAGTTGAGGACTACCTGTACTGATGAGTTAGAGAAGTAGCACATGCATATTCATACACACAGAGAAATGTATTGGAGTTCTATGGTCCCCTACAAGAGTGGACTTTTATCATGGATCCCATCATACTATCAGGAACAACTCAGTCCAATACAATATCTGTAGTAAACAGCTCTGGGCATTAGAGACACAAACTCTTGCACAATTTCACAGAGCAGGGAAAAGTAAAAACCGTGTAAACATGAGAATGACTGTGACAATTACCATGATTAGACAACATATCTACTGCTATATTGTGTATGCATCTGAATATGTCTGTTTTTTTCAAATTCATTTCTCTGCATACATAAAATTGTTTGGAAAAAAATAAGATATTTAATACATTCCACGAATGTCTGAAAACAAGGGGAGACAAAGTGAAAAACTCTCTGAAAATAAAGGGACATTTTTCATGCACGGATACTTAATTCTTATTTACACAGCAGACCATAAGGTGTACTCAGATCTTAGAAATTAAAGGCAGAAAAAATGGAGAGGTCATTATATCCATCTGGAAGCCCGTCTGCTTGGACACCCTTCTGAAATAAATTCTGAAAATGACATCTTACATAGAAATTGTTCAGATTTCTCATGCCGATTTATCATTCTGTTTATCTTTCAATTTCAAAGCAAACTTTTTCTCCAACACTTTCCTTCCATGGAAAAGGCTGTTGTTTAAATGCATAACATTTCATGTTAACAGTAACAGAATAAATGCAGTCCATCATGTCAAGGCAGATGCTGAATTTCAAAGGTACAAAGGTTGAAGCAGCATGATTCCCCATTGTTTGTAAAGTGGGAAATTGCAGATAGTCCTTGGTTTATGACGGGCTGCATAGTGACCATTCGAAGTTACAACACACTATCTCAGAGGTACTTATGACTTGAAGTTCCAACAGCCACATGATTGTATTTTGGGTGCTGAGCAATCAACCTAGTTTTACAGCTGTTTCCTGGGGTGACATGGCTGTGATTTACAATGTTTTTTTTCTGGAAACTAGTATTTACTTCCAGTTTCTGGGGTGGGGGTGGGGGAAATGTCCATTGCAGACAATGGATTTGCTTAATCAATGTGGCGTTCAATTTACAATCACCACACTCACTCAACAACCACTATAAAATGGTTATAAGATTTGGTTCAGTCACCTGGTGACCTGCTTAACAACCAGCTTCCAAGCTCAATTATGGTTGTAAGTTGAAGACTACTTGTATGCAAATGCTATAGGGAAGTGATGGCTAACCTTTTTGCCATCATGTGCCACGAGCAGGGGGGAGTCGCACACGCATAGGCCCACACCCATAATTCTATGTGCCCTGTCCCCGCACATGTGTGCACAAACACCTCACCCTGTCCCCCTGCTCGTGGCATGTGATGCCTGTCTAGGAGTCTAGGGAGGGCAATAACGACCTTCCCCACCCACCC
>JANHZT010006253.1:32728-45673 GCA_032468215.1 Stegonotus admiraltiensis
TTTTATTCATTGCTCTCAGCACCGTTTCCCTGTGTTCTACGCTCTGCTGGTTGGTTAACATAACAACATCCTTAACAATGCACTTATTTAAGAAAAGCAAGTACCATTAAACAGTCTGATTTGTTCAAATATGCACAAATATATACAATCTTTTACTTTCAATTTCCCTGTTAAGTTTCATGTCACAGTTCATCACTAAACCTAATTTCTCTGTCCCAGCCTTTCTCATTTGGGGATCCATAAGAGACCATGATTGAGAGAAAAAAAAACACCTTTATTTTTTAATTTTACCTGCCACACACCGTCTGCCATCCTGTCAGATTCTAATCTGACTTTCCCTAACCTATTAATTTCTCAGAGTTTTTTCTCTATGATAATATTTTTAAACATTGAGATGTTATTACATGTGGGGGCTCAAGTCAATTTAAAACAAGATCCAGAATGTCACTATTTGTCATTATCAAACCTATATATGTACAGTATTTGAAAAAATAAAAGAATTGCTAAATAAATATAGCACTTTCACATCAAATGGTTTACAGAAACATGTACAGTGGGATGTTGCAGAAAAAATAAGAAATTAGCTAGTGTACTATTTGCCATTTCTGTTCTATTGTTGTTGTGTACACAGAAGGGTTATGGATGCAATAACCAAAAGCCATTCCCTCTTCAACTATCCATGTTCATTACTCATCAAGCAGTTTCCAATGGCTCTGTAAAGTTCTGCCCTTTTTGATAAAGACAGAGCTATAATTAAATTTGTGTCTGTTCATATCCTTGCTCCCTGCTTTTGCCTGCCTTGCATTCAGTTTGTTAGTTAACAGTTTTTAATATCTGATGTTTAATAAATCAACAAAGCAATGTTTTTGCCAGCTATACTGAGTGACATGTGTGCTTGCTCTGATCTGGGCACAGGGACTGACTGGGAGGGTACTGAGAACAAACTGGAATAACTAAACTCATAGTTTTCCAACACAAATGACATAGACCAGAAATGTTCTACTACTGCAATACTACTTAAAGCAGTGACCACGTGTTAATTATTAGAGTTGTTCAGCTCCAGCCTTCTCATGTAATGGTGACTAAATCTGTGCTGAATTTAAAATGGGAAGTTCCTAACAGCAAGGGATTTCCAAACAAGCATGAGGTTAAAAAGAAAAGACAAACTGTGGTCTGGGAATGCTTTTAAGAAATACAAAATATTCAGAATTAAAAATTGCATGGACTATTTACATGGATTATTTTAAATGCTCCAGTTCATTACTTATTGTTGCATTTATATGAACTGAATGTTTTATCTCTGTAGTGCAGGTAATTCTATTCACTTTATTTAAATATATACAAGAGCATCTTATAACAATAATATCACACTAGATCTGAAATCTACATTGGTGAGGACAGGAGACCTCTAGGCGGCACCTTACTTCATTCTCTTCTAATAATATTGCCTAGCAGCATCCTCCTCATTTATGATCTAACCATATTGGCCATAGATACCATCTTACCTGCAGCAGGAGACAAAACAAAGCACACCTGAATTCACCTGTCTCACCCAGAGAGAACAAGAAGTGGCATATGAGATTGTTGGCATTCCATTCATTAAGTTCAGTCTTACAAGCAAATTATTTAAACTTAGAATTGACAGGCTATACAGTTATATTTATGTAGGCAATCAATACTGACTGTGAACCATAAAAGGGTATGAGTTGCAATTGAAAGTCCTGAGAGCATTAACTTTTCAACGACATTCAGTGTGCAGTATAAGTCAATGTCTTCCCAAACTCCCTGAGTAATTCCAAATGTAAATGGTAGCACAGTCATGAGTAATCCTAATGAATTAACTTGAGGAATGATTCATTGGTGCTATTTTAAGAATGCCAATAGTTTTCAATAATTCAGGGAAATTAAAATAATATAGTACTGTGCCATTTTATCTATATATTGCAAAAAATATTACAATGCATCAAAATATTACAGTATGGGATATTTTTAAATAAGTTATTTTAATTATAAGCAGTGATTAAAGCAATGATTTTGAAGCAACATTCCTTTTTCCCTGTTGTCTATATTAACAGTCCATTTATTTCTTCATGTCTGTCTGTCTTTTTTTTTTTTGTCCAGGATGGTCAGGTTTTAAATTTCGCATGTATGAGAGGGAGTTTTGACAGTTGCAGCTTGCAACTTAAAGTAAGTAGCTGTATCTGCTATACTTCTATCATTTTATTTTTATCTTGCAAACTTCTATGCTGTTTCAATCTTAAGACTCTGGATAGTTTACAAATAAAAATAGAACCATAAAACTCTAAAACACAGAAGCAATAATCAAAATTAAATATATATATATACAATAAGTAGACAGAACCAGTGATGCATCTTCAGGGCAAGGGATCAAAATCTACAGAATCTACAGATTTGTGGATTTTCACAAATCATGAAGATTTTGAACCCACTAAGAACTCCAATGCAGAACTAGTAGAAGATAGCAGTAGAGCCTCCAGCTCCACCATAAATTACCCAAAAGCCCAGTGAAAGGATTGTTTTCACTTTCCATCCAGAATGCTAGCAGGAAGGAAGCCATCATTACTTTGGAAAGCACACTTGCTTTCAAGCGAAAAGGGTGTTTTCTGGTCCCTGCTCTTTTAGTTTCATGGAAACTGGATTAGAAATACTCAGGATGCATTCACAAACAACAGGTGCTACAAGCTGTAGAACATGTAGCTCCAAAGGCAATCAAGGCTCCCACAAAATACTTTATAGATAATAATCAATATTCTGAACAGTAGGAATCTACAAGCAAACAGGACAGTAACATCAAAAGAAGTGTTACTCTGCTGAAACAATTAATAGATTTCACACATAAGCTGCTACATTTTATAATAAACAGGTTTTGGAATAGCCTTCCAAAGCAGCCCAAGTAGAGCATGTTGCAGTCCCAACATGAACTGATAAAGATCATTTGTGAATGTTGTGTCTTTTTTTTTCTGCTTTTCTCTCTCTAATACACTTTATCTTCCTCTTTAAACAATACTAAAACAATGGATGCAATAAAGAAAGAAAATGGGAAGGTATTACTTGGATATTTATTTTGGATCAGCACATGACCCACTTAGAAAATCAATGAATTAAAGACCTTCTTGCAAACTGAAGTGGGATTTGCATTAAAATTCACACCTATACAATTTTCATCTACATCTCATATATTATATGAGCAATACCATGTAGCAGAAACCCAGGACATACTTCCTTCGATATTATCAACTTTAATTTGTACAGCCTGAATCAAATTAATCATTGCAGAATGAAATGTATTGATGTGAGAAAAATTGTTGTACATATATTGATTCAGAGAAGGTGTATCATAAAGAGAATAATATGCAATGTTTTGAATGAATGTGGAGAAGGTTGGTTGCCGCATGCAATAAGAGTGGTATATCTTGGAATACATGTATATAAATGTGTGAGGACAAATGAAATGCTTAACCAATGGCACAACATGGAGCGGGGAACAAAATGGGAATGTATGTTCCCTTGATTTTTTAACATATTTATGATAAATACAAAAGGAATGCTGATTGTAATATATGTTTATTGGAATGTGACTGTACATATTTTTTGATGGTTGATTCCATGTTTTTGGTTGAGATGTTAAATGATTTTCAGTGACTGTAAGATTCAGCAAGGAATATGGGTCTATATCAAATGCCAAGGTGGATGAGTTTAATGGAAAATGGAGTAAACAACTTGCTGGTCATCATATAATTGGAGAAAACCTAGATCAAGAAAATGGGTTAGTAAACATGAGAATGGTTACTAAAGGTGAGGCAATGACAGACATTTTAAGATGTGCAAATGCTGGTGGACCGATAGTGGTTAGAATGTGCTGTAGTGTGTTGTGAGGAATGCTGCAATAAGTGAAAATGGCTGAGCATATGTTCCTGCCTGTTTCATGGAATGAGAGGTGAATATGCTAGGAGAAAAATAAAAGGAAGTTGAATACAGTGGGAATGTGATATTTAAATGTGTATGTTAAAGGGTAAAAACAATGGTAAATAAATGTGAATTGGATACAAATGTGATTCATCAATACATAAAAGTGGTTTGTATTAGAGAACGAATAAAGATTGAACTACAAAATAAATACATAAAGGACAAATGAATGGAAAGAAAGAAAGAGAAAGGAAGCCAAGAAATCTGTAGTTGAGTGGAGTCAATGAGATCTTAAAAAGAACAGAGCTGAAAAGTTTAAAGAGTAAAAGGCAACATAAGAATCTATGTATGGAGATTATGGAAGCAAGGAGGGTTGCCAAAGAAATATGGAATATAAGTAATAGTGCTGATATAAACAAGGTGCACCCAAATATAACCCAGGTTATATTTTCCTATGCTGACTCTATAAACCACTTAGAGAGGGCTGTAAAGCACTGTGAAGCCGTATATAAGTCTAAGTGCTATTGCTATAGCTATTACTATTGCTATTGTGCCTTTAATTTCTTTCTTTCATTGTTTTTTTTTTACTTCTTTTCTGCAGTTTGTGTAAGGTGACTTACCCTGAAAGGAAATAATATGTATCTTTATATGCATGTAGCCAATTATAGTTAACCAAGGCTAATAACACCATTTGCAAATGGTTACTTAGACGTAGTCCTGTTATCTTCAGCGAGAATTACTCCTGTGTGAATATGCATTTGGCTCTTTGTATATGTGCCATAATAAATACTAAGTTTGATTTATGATACTGTTTTGATGGCATCTATAAACCAATTTTCTTAAGTCTTAGGCTTTTAATATGACTTATGATAATTACTAAGCAGCTATGCAATCTTTTTAACAAGCTACTAAGTAACCTCCAATCCACTGGGTCATCATTTGAGACAAACTGTACTTCCTTACCTAAACAGGTAGGTTAAGAATGAGCACCGGCAGGCGAACAAGCACTGGGACCAGGAGTGTCTTCTGACTTCCCCATTAACTTTCCTAGTAGAAAGCTGGCAGGGAGCTTTGGATAGGACAATCACATGTGGCAGCCTAAATGGGTCACAACATTGCCAAATTTCAATCCAACAGGAGTCATAGATCCCAAATTTTGGACATATTCCATAAATTAGCACATGTGAAGTACTTCAGTTCAAAAATTGTTGCCCTATGAGATATTATCCAACTGAAGGTTGCAAACAATCAGACATGGGAGTGTCAATAGTATATAGCCATGATGGCGAACCTATGGCACGGGTGCCACAGGTGGCACATGGAACCATTTCTGTAGGCACACGAGTGTTGCCCTACCTCAGTCCAGCATGCATGTGTGCGCTGGCCAGCTGATTTTCAGGCCTTCCTGGCCCACCGGAATTCGGGAAATGGGCTGTTTCTGGGCTTCCGGAGGACCTCCGGGGGAGTGGGGGAAGGCTGTTTTTGCCCTCCCCAGGCTCCTAGAAAGGCTCTGGACCCTGGGGAGGGCAATAAATTGGGTCTACTGGGCTCACCGTGCCATTGCATGCCAAAAGTGGAGGGGCGGAGAGGGGGGGTCAGATGCTCATGCGTGGGGGGACGGGGCACATTGAATTATGGGTGTGGGCACGCGCGTGTGCAATCCCCCCCCCACTACCCCTGCTTTTGGCACACAATGGCAAAAAGGTTAGCCATCACTGGTATATAGATTGTAAGAAAGTTGGGATATATGATAATCTTTGTGAATTCAAAATAAATGATTAAATCTAAATTTTTAAACACAGGGATTAAAATAATTGCAAGAAGCATGTAAGCTGTTGATAACATGAACCTCAATACGGTAGGTCAATCCTTTCTTTTAGTTTTGTTATACTTTATTTTTAGCAATAATCACTTTCCCCAAGTAAGTAGTTGCTATACCAGTGGTTCTGCATCAGTGAAAATAAAGGGAAAATTGCTGTGAGCCAAAAAGCTATTAGCATACCCTAAAAGAAGCTACTGCAAGCCTCATCTGCTATTCCACAATAGCTTCCTTTTTTCCTGCCATGCCATTTCCTTAATTAATACAATATTAGCTAATTAAATGAAACCATTGCCCAGACTCATCCAGGATACTAAGTAGGAGAGGAACCTTCCTCTTTTATTCATAATAGTACACACATGTTATCTCTCCCATTCTTTTACACAAGTAATTGCCACCATATTCAAAATCCCATTTTAATAATCGAGGTTAATTGGGATCTGTCTCTGAAGCTCCATGTGTTCTTAGAGGCATTTCAACGTGCTTTAGCCACCGTAAGCTATTTGTAAGGATCTCAATCCAAACCAATCTTGGACCCCTAAAATACAAAACTTTGCTAAAACAGATAATCTAAGCTTGGAGAGGGCAGTGGGGAAGGGTTAACAGTAGTAAGAAGAAGAAAAAATCCAAGGCTGAGCATGGCTTAGAAAGTTGAGGCATAAAACTTGGTTAGAAATTTCACTGTCCTTTGAGATGCACACCTCAGCCTTTTCTTTTTATATTCATGACTTTGACTTTGCTCACTGTTTTATGCTGAACTAAGGAAAATGCTTTTCCTTGCGGCATCCCCTGATGTCTGTCTCTAAAATGTTCAGAAGTAAGACATATGTTACAAAGAATTGTAGAAACTCAAGGATGTCAGTTTTATTTTCATTGTAAGACTTTTTTTTCCTGGTAAATGGTTACTTTTACCAATGGCAAAATCTCATTTTCTAACGCATGTTTTTGGAGTGGTATTTTCAATTGTATATCCAGCTATTCAATTAAAGATAAAGTTTGTAATCTCACACCTTCCGCAGGCAAGGAAAGGATAAGGGATATCCAATAGTTTACCTTTCCTTTTTTCAGGAACTGACATCAGCAAGTCTTAGGAAGTCTTTGCTGTCTTAATAGTTTAAGAAAGAATCTGAACTGTAAGATTTGCTAATCCACAGTTCTTACTGTGCTTCAGCACATTATCGATCATTTAATACTGATTGATATTCCACAATTCCCTGATGAACAATCCTCGGGTTTGGGCTCTTGGTGATCTTAAATTAGTATTTTGATATTTTAGATTTCTATTTTGGATAGGTATAGTATACCATATTTTTCGTAGTATAAGACACACCTTTTTCCCCCCAAAAAAGAGGGTGAAAGTCTGGGTGTGTCTTATACTCTGAATGTAGCCCTGCCCAGCCTCCCAAACGGAGATTTCAGAGGCTGAAAGAAGCCTCTGAAAGGAGCTTCAGAAAAAAAGCCTCAGGAAGGCTTTTATCTAAAATAATATGGCAAGCAACAAAAGAAGAATCAGTAAAGGTTCTAACCAAACTATGCTAACAAATCTGGGGAATGACACAATAACCAAGAGATCAGAAGAGGTTAATCTACATACAAATACTAAAGAAAGGGGATTGAACAGAGTACAGATAGTCCTTCAGAGTAAAAGCCTCTGAAAGAAGCTTCAGAAAAAAAGCCTTTTTTTCTGAAGCTGTTTCGGAGGCTTTCAGAGGCAGAAAAAAAGTTTTTTCTGAAAGAGTTTCAGAAGTTTCAGGCAGAAAAAAAAGCAAGGCACAGAGCTCACAACCAACGAACCTGTTGCTAAAATTCACCACTGGGAACAGCTGATTGGGGGTATTCCGAGAGGCCGATCTACCCACCAATCAGCTTTTTTCTTATTTTCCTCCCAAAAACTGAGGTGCGTCTTATATTCCGGTGAGTCTTATACTCCGAAAAACATGGTATATAGTATAAAGTCAGTAGCATTTAATTTCTATTCTCAAAAACTCATAACAAGTATGACAAATTCATGACAACCTTTCCACTGACTTCTATTAAACCAATCAATATTGTATAACCTGTTATAGTAATAGCAATAGCAATAGCACTTACACTTATACAGTATATCACTCCATACTGCTTTTACAAGACTCTCTGGGCAGTTTACAATGTCAGCATATTGTGCCCAACAATCTGAGTCTTCCACATTTTATTGATTTTGGAAGGATAGAAAGCTGAGTCAACTTTGAGCCAGTCAGGATCAAACTGCTGGCAATGAGCAGAGTTAGCCTGCAATACTGCATTCTAACCATTGTGCCACCACACATAAGTGTTATTCCACAGCATATTCCACCTTATACTATAATGATCCCTAGAAACTCTAAAGGGTTTTTTTTAAGAGGCCAATACCTTTTTTATTTACATAGTTTATTTCTTTACTGGTACTTTTAGGCAACCCAGTAACAGAACCTTTGGTCAGAAGAACGGTAAGTGGCTCAAAATACTGTATGGAGGAGGAGAGATGAAGGAGAGATGTATAAAGGCAGCTCTTTTAGAATAAAGAGATGTTAACATATCAAATCTTTATTACCATTATAGACCAGTATAAGGAGGGTGAGAGACTAAAAAATTAAAAAGCATAAAAGTATATTAAACTCTAATTTTTTAAAAAAGCTAAAATATTGAAAGCATATAAAAACAAAAGACAAAAAAGAACATAAAGGGAGGGTAGGAATATTAAATGGATATAGGGGAACATGAAAGTTAGTACAGTACATAGCAAACTAAATTTATCACAGTACAGAGCACTTTCAAATAATGAACTATAAGTTAAAAGAGAATAAAAGAAAAAGAAATAGCAAAGTGTGGAATGAATTCTACTTGACTTGCATTTTTAAACATTCAAATATTTTCATTTTCATTTTAGATAACTTATAATTTCCAGGGCATTATTTATCCCAATTGTCAGACACATAGGAGCATTCTGCTTCTGGGGAAAATTTTAAGAATTGCACAGTTGCTTCTTTCAAGGTCAGCCTTCACTTCAGCTGAATTTACTTTCATGTTAGAGAATTATCACAGCTAGAAGATATAACTTGGAAACAAGTCCTATTAAAACCAATTGGTTTGATAGTATGTAGTAAATGCTGTTCTGATTGTGGCACAGAGTATGTACAACCAATGGAACAAAACTGCACTTATGAGTCTGCTCAGTTTCCAAGCCCAGGATTGGGTTCTTTTTGGAATTGTAACTTAAGAAAATGAGGAAGTATCAATAACAGCACAACATAACTGTAAATGAGGGTATGCACGTTCTAAATGTAGGCTCCTGTGAGAGATGGAAATATTGCTGGTGGATATCTTAGGTGAAAATATATTTCAATGTAAGTACATATTCCCTAGATCAGAAATACTGTTTAGCTCACAAAACTCCACCTAACTCTTAAATGTATTTGTCACAGTTTAAGTAAACTATAGTTCTCCACATAGTATAGCTACATTAGGACCTGAGGGTTTACATAAATATACTCTGTATTTTCCATTTAATTGTAACTATCCAACAGGATAAATATCCCAACAAACTTTCTGAATCCCATTAAAAGAAGGAAAATAAGGAAATACCTGGCTTGTCAGTGACTATGGTAGAATGAGACATAGGAAGGAGGAGAACTGCAAACCAAAGCCATCCTATGCAAGATCCAATAGCCTTCATCTCCTCTTGGACACATGTGAACAAATGACCAGAAATCTGAAAAGAAAAACAAACATGATTACAGACTCTCTAACCATGCATATCTGGACATCTGTTATGGATACATAGCTGAATCATATACAACATCAAGGGTATAATTATGAATAGCCAAAGGGTTAGGAGTTTCCCTACTTTTTGAGTTATTATCTCATAGCTACTGGTTTTAGGAAGAGAGGAGAGATGATTGGGCTAAAATGGGGAACAAATAAGGAGAAGTGTGGATTTTACAGCTATCTTTTCTGCTGCATGGCCTGTCCAAATGAAATTAATGAGGCAGGCAGTGCTGACCATGATTTCAGCTTGATAGTCTATTATTAAATGGAGCATGGTAAAAAGAATAGCTTACTTTGTAACATCCATTCAACCAAACAAGTAAAATTAGTGCCGAATGTTTTCTTCTTTCTTTTCTTTTTTCTTTTTATAAATTAGGTGTTATTAAATTTTTCTAAAGCTATAAAAAACATCTCAATCAAGGAACTTCTTCCTGTACCCACCCATCCTCATAATTTAAGCTACACTGTAGTGAGTGATATAAAACCAGAATAATTATGTACAATCGGAATCAGCTTTTCACACGCACATTTATACAGGCTTTACTCATAAACACATCCAGCAACATATCCTAGAGAAAGAAAAGGTGTGTGTGAGCAATTACAAGCTAGAATTCCCTGCTATATACTAATTATCATGAAGATCTAAAAATGGAGATGAAATGTTTGTATATTAGCCAAGAACATCTTGATGATCAAAAATGTATCTTCTTTCTTAATTGCTAGAGCTAATCCTCAATCATTTGTGTGTGTGTGTAGGAATGGACAATCTCCAGTTTTTGAAAATTGTGTTTTTGACTGTAACAGCTGTTCAGAAATCATTTGTTCTCAGCCTTGTAATTATATTATTTAGTTTTTGTTCATAAGGCTACTTTATTTTACTTTCTGGGATAATTTTTTTTAATTTAGGTATGGAGTTATCAAATGAATATTATCAGTTTTACATTTTTGTTACATTTTATCTGCTATAATTATAGAGTATTTTGTTAACTTTGCTTATTGAAGTAACTCATGTCTGACAGCAGTACAGCTGAAATTAGCTTGCACTTTTTTACAGCATTATAAAATATTGTTAAGTGGAAACAAAGAAGAATCTATTTTAAACAATCTCTGTCATCTGGGTGACAGTCACACTACAGAAAAAGCAATAATATAGTCATTGAATTTTACAGAGGGAATGATCTTTCTCGACTACTTTTAAAAGACTGATGAGTAATAAGTTTCAGGCAGCTGCACAAAGATTACATATTTTGGTCAATAAGCCATTAAATTATTAGTAACAGCAGATTTACATTTTTATTTCAGAGTTTTTGCCTTTGTTATTTAAATTTAAGCAGAATGCACTCACTATAGTAGAATGCTGAGCTAGTCGTCATATTAGACTGGAATGTAGCTCTCCTATATTTAGATTTAAAGGGGTAAAAGAGGAGTAGCACAAACTTTTATTTTTCAAATTCAACAAAATTTAAGATTTGAGAATATTTTAGAAATCATATTTGTTCTCTACACATAGTTGTGACTTTTGAGAGTGTTATAATGAATATATATATATATATATATATATATATATATATAAAATTTTATCTTTATGAAGGCAGGATTAGTCTGATAATGAAAAACAATTAGCAACAGTAATTCATTTTGGAAACTACATAAACAAAAATTAAAAGCAGTGAAATCCAGAAAAATATATTTTGTTTAATTTCCAGAGGAATAAACAGAGTTCTATCTATCTTTTTCAGTTTATGGGTCACAACTCACAACAAAATCAGACTCATCTATGTTTGAGAGGCTTGCACACCCCTTAATTTAAGGTGGCCCAGGCCTTGTTTTACAACCTTTTACTTGAATGGCTGCCAAAAGATGGTCTAGACTAGTGCTGATAATATTACTTAGTTTGGAATGAAATGTCTGTAAGAAAGCAACCAAGGTTAGAGAGCACCATTTTAACCTTAAACTACAAATATTTTCCTTTTTGTCTTTTGTGTTGGGCGTCCTCTTTTGGAGGTGACAAACCATTTTCTCCCTCTCTGGCAATGAAACACATTCATAGCTGCCCAGACATCTGTGTAGATCATATGCAGACTGGTGTTTCTACTAATCTGAAACTGACTCTGTCTCTTCATTCCTACCACAATTCATCTGCTTACAAGGTTTGCACAGGGAATCATCTGGAGGAAGCTAGCAACATTATTCTTCCCCAAGCTCCTGAAGGGTCTGATTGGAAGTTCTCATCATCCAAAAAATACCATCCTTCTCCATGCCACAGCACAGTTAATTTATTCATTACATTCTGGTTCTTTATGCCCCAGTAAACTTCATTGCTTCTTTGAGTTTGTGTAAGCTTCTGCTCATGTTATCAGTGAAAGTATCTAGACCCCCAGTGTTTTGTCAGCCTCTTTTTTCATTGCCTACAATTTTTCTATGGAACAGGATCTTTCCCAATGATTCTTATTATTGTATTATGAGTCCAGAGTATGTTAACTTTTGCTTCATTATTTGAATATGTATTCAGTTTTATTTCATCTAATACTGAATTATATGTTGTTCTTGGAACCAACAGCATTATCAATATTTTTTTCCAACACCACATGTCAAAAGAATCAGTGTTTCTTCAACTTTCTGATGGTTCATCTATGGGAAAAACCATAGTGATTAGGGCTGTCAAATTCCTGGCCCGTGGGCCGGATGCATCACGTGCTGGCCACGCCCACGCCCGGTTTAACAAAAGGGGGGAAAGCCCTGATATATCATGTGTGGCTGCCATGACGACATGAGCTTGCACCCCTGATAGTGATGATGGCTACCTCTTGCTTAATAAACAGACTTAGAAGCTTAATACACATCTATGAGAAACATGTTCTTTGCTGTGTAGCTACAGAATCCAATTAATCCAGCCTTTTTTCTGCAGATAAATCTTGGTTGTTTTAAATTTAGGGGAAGAACTCATACAGAACCTGTGAAAGAAAGTTAGGAAAAGGAAAAGCATTCTTCCATTCCAAATGAAACAGAAACTCTTTGCTTCTAGGGGGGAAAAATATTACTTCTGTAGAAATAGATAAATATGTTCTAGCTAGCATTTGCCTTAGACTCTTTCTTTCTGCCAAGTCTCATAGTCCAATGTGTTTATCAGCCTTTTATTCATACTCCACACTCTGCATGAAGATATAGTAACATTTTCAGAATCTTCTTGGAGTCTGTATATTAACCTGGAATACCTTCCTGGAGTTTACTGCAGAATTTTTTTTGCAATTTTTTTAAACATAAAACAGCATCTTTTTGGAGCAAGAATTTGATCCAGTATAAAATAGATATAAATTGCGAATTCTTGAAAAATATCTTCTTCACTCCTCCTAGGTTTATTTTTAGCTGGATTGCAGCTTAGTTAGCTGGTTTCCAGGGATGCTTTCCTCCACTCC
>JANHZT010006256.1:52267-64459 GCA_032468215.1 Stegonotus admiraltiensis
AGGCATGCCTCTGATGATCCACGCTGAGTTGCCTGATCGTCAAGCTGAGTTTGACAATCCAATCTGATGATCCAAGACAATGCCTGACGATCCAAGCTGAGTTGCCTGATCAGCAGATGCATTTAAAAGAAAAAAAGCCTCTGACGATCAGGCAACTCAGCTGGGATCGTCAGAACCTTTTGAAAGCATTGGTTTCTACAACCGAAGAGGTTGTAGAAAAAATGGTTTTAAAAGTAAAAAAAAAAAAATTGGCCATGCCCACCCAATCACATTACCCCACCACCACCAAGCTAGAACCAGTAGTAACAAATTTTAGATTTCACCACTGGTTCATTTAGTGAAGTCACAACGAAACTGGAAAAGTGACATGACCATGTTTTCAAGCTTATGACCACTGCAGCTTCCCCATGGTCACGTGATTTATATTCGGATGTTTGACAACGGACTCATTTATGATGGTTGCAGTGTCATGGGGGGTCACATGATCCCCTTTTGCAACGTTCTGACAAGCAAACTCAAAGGAGAACCCAGATTCACTTAACCGTGTGACTAATTTAGCAACTGCAGTGATTCAGTTAACAAGTGTGATAATAAAAGTTGTAAAACTCACTTAACAAATTTCTCACTTAGCAACATAAATTTTGGGCTCAATTGTGGTTGTAAGTCAAGGATTACCTTTAAGTATGTCATTTGATGAAATAGCTATGAATGATACAATGTAGTGCTAATAACATAAATGTCCCACGCAAAGCAAAGCTAACAGTTGTTTTACTCCAATACAGTAATATCTCACGTGTGCATAAAGTCCTGGCCAGTGGGATAGAGCTTCTGCATTAGATGTGATTCTTTATAGTGTCATTAGCACCCCCACTTCCCAAATTATACTGAGAATATTTTTTCGAAACAGCATAGGTAGTCCTCGATTTATGACCACAATTGAATACAAAAATTCTGTTCTTAAGTGAGATATTCGTTGATCACATGACCCTCGGACCAGTGGTGGGATTCAAATTTTTTTACTACCAGTTCTGTGGGCATGGCTTGGTGGGCGTGGCATGGCATGGTGGGCGTAGCCTGGTGGGCATGGCAGGGGAAGGATACTGCAAAATCCCCATTTCCTCTCAATCAGCTGGGACTCGGGAGGCAGAGAATAGATGCAGGCGGGGCCAGTAAGAGGTGGTATTTGCCAGTTCTCTGAACTACTCAAAATTTCCACTACTGGTTCTCCAGAACTGGTCAGAACCTGCTGAATACCACCTCTGCCCGGGACACTGCAACTATCATAAGTATGAACCAGTTGCCAAGCATCTGAATTTTGATTACATGATCATGGGGATGCTGCAAAGGTTGTAACTATGAAAAACAGTCATGTCACATTTCTCAGTGCCTTTATAACAGTCACTAAACAAACTGTTGTAAGTCGAGGACTACCTGTACAATTAATATTTCAGATATACAGGTAAAAATGGAAATGGTTTGATTTGGGTTTATCATGGTGCATGAACCCAGCCATTTTGGATCGTACTTTTAATTTGTTGTCTATTCCTCATGATGTTGAACAGATTCAACCAATTACATTCACTCAATAAGCCATAGTTACAACATGGTTTACATCTTTAATGAAAGTTTCAGAAGCTGAAGTAGCCAGACCTCATATTTTCCTCCAGATGTATCTTCCAGGCCCTTTCCTAAAGTCTCCCCAAAGTAAAAAGGAATCAAAAACAAAATTGCCCAACAAAATTGTCAGAATTTGATGATGAAGTTTTCCACTTAAAATGCATGAGAAAATGTGTATTGTTAAGGAACAGTGTGTATTAAAATGCAAACATCATGAAAAAAATATGGAAAAATGGATTTATAAATTGGCAATGGAAAATTGCTACGAGTTGCTAGGTGAAAGTTTTATTTCTGTGCAAAAAATGTATTTGAATAATCAAACATACATTTAAGTCTTGAATAAGCATGTTAGCATGGAAAAACAAATTAAAATTTATTGGTAGAAAGAAAAATAGACAATATATAGAATTGTCTATTATAACCTAAAACCAGCGGTGAAATCTGGCCGGATCTATCCAGCTCGCATGAACTGGTAGCACTGGCGGTGGGAGGCTCCACCCACTGGGACATCATTATGTCCTGTTTTTGACCTTCATGCAGAAGAGACGCATGCATGCATAACATGTGCGCACTCCCATTCCCGAACCGGTAGCGGGTAAGTGGATTTCACCGCTGCCTAAAACCAATATTTATGTTAAGAGACAAAATGAATTTACTAAATGTACAATATAGCAACTTTTACACTTCTTTCTCTGAAATGAACATCTGCCTTATTACACAAAAATGAGACAGAAACAAGCAGTCATAAAAAGGCTCAAATAACGAGGTTAATAATCGTCTTATAAATATTAAAAATTGGGTGTTCTGAATAGTAATCTGTAACAATTTAATCCCTCACATAAATACAACTAAAAGTTTTATTCTTTCAAATGGTGCATTATATTTTCATTATGTTTCTATGTTATTGAACAAATAGCTGAACACAGTGAATTGCGTGAATTTAACACTATAAATAAATGCACAATATATTTAGCCTATATTGCTATCACACCTTATTGTTGGACCACACCTTATTGTTTGCAGTTACTTCAGGGGTGAGTTCTACTTACCTTTACTACCGGTTTACATCGTGCCCACATGTGCAGATTATCTATGATGACATCCGGGTCAGTGGGTGGAGCCTCCTGCCAGTTTTACTACAGGTTCTTGCAAACTGGTCTGAACTGGGGGCAACCCACCACTGAGTTATTTACTTTCGGCAACCAGGTTTAATGTAATAATTGATTCTCTAATAATAGCCAGCTGGTATTTTCAGCGTTTTACATTATTCCATCAAAGTGGCAAGTATTAATAAACCAATGGCAAATGTAAGATTGTGATAAAGTTACCAGTAAGACCAGATCTGGCGCTACACAAATATGCAAGGTTAACTTTGTATCTGGATGACTCCTTTTATGCAAACAAATTCAGGTTCGTGCAGAAACAGTGTATCAGATGTAAAATCTGGTTTAGTCAATCATAGGTTATTCTGATATGCCCTCATAATGTACTTAGTGACAGACACTGCAAGGGAGAACTCTATAATCTATTATGTTAATTCAGGTAGAGTTACAACATTGGATTATTTCAGAATTTCTCTAGATTATTTTCTAGATTAGATAATGGATGAAATGTCTACTAAGAAGAAAAGCCCTCCCCCTGAAAATAAGCCCTCCCCAAAAATATTTAAATGCAGAGCTGGAAATCAGGTAAGACAGCAAGAGGAGCCCCATCTTGCTCCAAGTGCCCCAAAATAATAAGACCTCCCTGAAAATAAGGCCAAGTGCTTATTTCAGGGTTCAAAACAAATATAAGACAGGGTCTTATTTTCAGGGAAACACAGTATCTATCTATCTATCTATGCATCTATGTATCTACCTACCTACCTACCTACCATCTACCATCTATCATCTATCAATCTGTCTGTCTGTCTGTCTGTCTGTCTGTCTGTCTGTCTGTCTGTCTATCTATCTATCTATCTATCAATCATCTATCTATCTATCTATCATCTATCTATCATCTATCTATCTATACAGCATTCTTTACACATAAAACTAATTCAATACTTCATGCATACCTTGTGTATTTTTATAAATAATTTTTAGTCCAACAGAATCTATTTTAGAGATATATATTTACATTTTCAAGGAAATAATTCCATTTTCTTCTGTGGAAAAAGCTTAAAAAGAAGAATAAGAATAGTTTGTTTGAATCTAAGTACGAAATAATTGATGTCACTTTCTTGACATTGAATATAGCTTACTAGATCTCAGATATAGTGTTTGGCTATTACTGCATTTTGAACTTATCATTTGTTTCCAGGATAGAAATACGAGAATTCTGAACAATTTCGGTCACTTTTTTCACACATAAACATGAACAATGTTTTTGGTTTTCAAAAGCAAATTGTGTCATATTAAGCTTAGTGACCTAGTGGAAAACCTACGGTCTGCAGATGAGCGGAAATGGCAATGCTCCCTTACAGTGTTGTGGGAGTGGGGTGAATAAATTGGAAGTCACCCCCCTCCTCGTCTTTTGCTGCTGAAGTAGACACTGCATGTGCTGTCTCCCGCACTTGAAGTAACAATGTACGCTTTCATTAAGTTGCAGGTGTTTGAAGCTTGAGAGAAAAGGACTACTGTGAATTAGCAAGACAACAGTGGCTGAATGGTTAAGAACCCTCCAGCTCTACTTACAATGCAAGCTGCTGGGAATATTGTTCTTTGCTTGAGTTATCACTGAAAGCTGCCTCTCTACTGAGATGAATAGAGGCAAAAATGAAGGATGACGTAGGATGTTCTAAGTTAAACTGCACTGAACTTTGACCTACTAGTTTCAGGGCATGGGCTTCTGTTTAATGGGTTTCTCAAAAGTGATTCAGTTTGTCCATAAGCCAAGGCTCATGAAGCACATTTGCTGGGTTTGCTCAATATCTGAAGACTAACTTAAGCAAAGCACATGCTGGTTTAGCTGAGCTTGTCCACACATTCTAGCATGTGAACCCAGGTTTTGTGTCCTAATTGGAGCAAAGAAACACTTTTCTTTTTGGGGCTTCATACGGTGATTCACAAAAATGCCATCTTGTGTATAAATAAGAAACTAAAATGTGGACGTCAGTTTTTCACCTCTTTGGGGTCGTTTGGACATCTTCAGTTAACTAAACATCAAGGTTAAGTAGAAAAGCAAAGGAAAACACAAAAACAACGATCTTAAATGCATCAAAATAAACCTGGAAAGTGTGTATGACCTACTGAGTGCATTGCACTTATTTGCACCTTGCTAAATATGACCATAAGGAGAACAAAGTAGCTGCAATTTTGTCACAACTTTTCTAAATCTATTTTAAATGTATTATTCCTGGCTTGTCAAGATTGCCTCCTAACTGCATTTTAATTAACTTATGCTTACCAGTACTTGTTCTTCTGGTTGCTTGCCATGCAGATATTACTTATAGATAGTGTACATCTTTTACCCTTTAATGTCTACAAGCTACTATATGTGGCCCATAATAAAGAATATGTCAGGACTCAGACAAATGCGTGTGTAATTGTGTCTAGAGTTCTGGTTCTTGTCCATTTAAGATTGTCTTGCCAAAAAGATAATATCAACAATTGATGATTTGTCTTAATAGTGGGATCAATTCAGTTCAAAATTTTAATTTGATGTGGATTTCCATTTTGGTTACCATATTTATCTGATTTATTTATGAAATGTGTAAAAATATTTTTATGTATATAAAAATATCAGATCAATTCCGAATCAACTGATCCATTTGTACACATTCCATGTTGACAATTTAGAAAGTTGATTTTATGTAGGAATTGAGTGAAACAACCCTGAATCCAGAATAACGTTTTGCACAGTTCCAATATCAAACCAGATAAAGAATTCAGAGCGGTACAGCCTTTGTTTTACTGTAGATCCGTTTGGTTTAGAAGTAACCACATTGATACTCTCACCTACTTTCTTTAGAGCAGGGATGTCAAACTCGTGGCACGCGGGCCAGATGCTTCACACGGTGGCCCGGTTTAGCGAAGGGGGAAAAAGTCGCAATACATCTTGTGACGATGCCATGACAACGTGAATTTGACACCCTTGCTTTAGAGGGTTTCCTTTGTTCTACTGGAATAATCCAGTGGTACAACCTGGGATTTTTGTTATCAAAGCAATATATTTCTGCCACAATCCTTTTTTATGCATTGAAATCTTCAGTCTTTCATCAGCAAAATGACTGAGAACTTTGACCTAAAATTTTAATTCCCAGTCAACATGGCAATAGGGTTAGACCAAACATATAAACTAAGTAATGAAAGCTTATGATAGAAAATTATATATGGGTTCTAGTTATTAGAAAGACAACATATTGGAGAAGATTACAAAGTATCAAGAAAATACAGTGTCAATCTCAATATTGAAGTTGAAAGATTATGGCATAAACTGGCAGTGGTGGTCCTGGGAGTTATAGATGTACTGAGTATTATATCATACTGACATATATCATATATATTATACCTGGATGTCACTTAGAAAATGTGCACATTGACAAAATTTCCACCTGTTGATTATAAAATGCATACTGCTTGGCTCTGCGCATATGCTACATCAACACAGTACAATACCTTAGGTTCTTGGGAAGAACCCAGTGGGAAGGAAGACCATTAGCTAAAAACTGGCAACTATGATTTCATGTTGTGTATATAATAATAATTTATATGATACATTCAGTGGTGGGATTCAGCCGGTTCTATCCAGCTTGGGTGAACCGGAAGTGGCGACTGCAGGAGGCTCCGCCATCCCACCCGGATGTAATGCTCGAGCAATATGCATATGTGCGGAAGGCGCGTGTGCTCACATTTGTGAACTGGTAGGGAAGGTAAGTGAATCCCACCTCTGGATACAACAATATATTGTAAATAAATTTATATGCTGCCTGACTCCCAGTAACGCTGCGAAGTTTCTCAAAAACCTCATACATTTAACTGGCAAATTTTAAGTGCAAGTATTATAAGTCTTATTTATGTTTTCTGTTTTAGACTGCCTTTGTTGCAGAAAAAAAGAAGTCTTCTGGCAAAGATACAACGCCAAGATATCATTTATTAAAAATTGCCCATACCTATGGATTTGCTCACCTTGAGCAAATTAGAAACCTTTATTAGAATATGTTGGCAACCCACTTTTATTTTATATTTTTAATTTTTGGTGACTGCATGTGCTCTACAGGCCTTCCATCTAATTCATTAACAAAGCTAGCTGAGACAGCACAAAGAGTGCTTGTAAGAAAAATAAAACTGTTGTAATCTGCACCTGAAGGAACTTGTATACAAGTAAACCCACAAAGCAATTAATGACAGTCTTTCTTGCTGCCTCAAACTCATCCAACTTTATTCTAAGCAGCCAATTATTCATAAGATACATGCATATGGAGGAGTAGGGAAAAAACCCCATAAAAGAAAATGATTTCCAAGTGATCAGCACAGATGCACATTATCTGGGCAACAGTAAATGCTTAAAGCTTTTTGGCCAAGAAGTAAACCTATTTTAAAATTTAATTTTAGCTACTGGCAGCAAATATTAATCATTAATTGCTGTTTAGTGGCTAATTTGGACTAAGGATGCCGTATTTTTTTTTTTTGTAGACAATCTTTAAGTTGTTTTGTTTTTTCATTATACTATTTCCATATTGGAAAATTGGTTACTGAATTTCTGCTTAATCCTTGATTTAACATGTGTCAAACATGTGGTGTCACATTACCATCATGTGACGTATCGTGATGTTTTTTCCCTTTACGGAGCTGGGGTGGGCGTGGCCTGTGCGTGACACATCCGGCCCAGAGGCCACCAGTTTGACACCCCTGATTTAACACATTACAGCATTACAGGTGGAGGGGATAGATATTAAAGAAAGTCAGTTTGCATAGTGATTAAGGTGCTAGTCTAGAAACCAGGGAACTGTGAGTTCTAGTTCTGTGTTAGACATGAAAGCTGGCTAGGTGACTGTGAGCAAGGCCATTTCTCTCACGCCAGCCCACCTCACAGGATTGTTGTTGTGGGGAAAACAGGAGGAGGAAAAAAGTATTATGTATGTTCACTGTATTGAGTTACCTATAAAGTAATTAAGATGAAATAAAAATAAATAATATATAGATAAACTAGTAAGGTTACTCAAGTATTAATTTTCACTGATGTATATTTTGAGTTATTATATATATTTATTTAAATTATGTATATGGCCATCCCTCTTCCAGCAGTGATTTTGTTATTTAACAAAATTATTGTCCCCAAAGTAAATTTCCAATAGAAATTTCAGTATTATTAATGCAGAACTGAAGTGATATTGGAAGTCTTCATTGTCCTTATGTACTGTACATAAGGAAGAACTCAGTGTGAATGAAGGCCATTAGCTAAAAACTGGCAACTGTGGTAATAGTAATTAGTACCAGGAACTCTGTTGCTCAGTGATGGTAAGGCATAGAGTCCGGCAGATACAATTGCCACTGTCACATGAATCCCACAGTCATGTGACTGCCATTTTCAACCTCCTGCTAGTTTCTCCATTTCTTGTTGGAAGCTGGCAATAAAGGTTCCAATTGTCATTCAAAGACTGTGGGACACTATGCATTGTAATTGTGAACTGCTCACCAATGCCCAAAGTACACTTTTATGATTACAGGGATGCTTGTGACAGCTGCAATTATGAGAACATTTATTATTCATTGTATTCAGGGGTGGGTTCTACTTACCTTTACTACTGGTTCTCAATGGGAAGCTTCTGTGCATGCGCAGAACACCGATGACAACATCTGGAGCGGTGTGTGGGGCCTCCCGCCACTTTTATACTGGTTCTTGTGAACCGGTCCGAACAGGGGGCAACCCACCACTGGTTGTATTTATTTAATAGATTTATATGGCTGCCCAACCTGCACACAGTTACTCTGGTTGGAGTATGACATTAACATTCAACAATATCAAAACCCCAGAAACCTGCAGAAACTTCCTACAAGTATCCCTTGTTCAGCATCATGATAACTTCAGTCACTGTCATGGATCCGCCCCAGATCTTTCTCCAGATCTGAATTCAGAGGGAGAGAGTGAATTTGAGTCAGCAGAGAAAAGGATGGAGGAGAGTGTTAGTCAGGATCGGGGCTCGGAGAGTGCTAGCCTGCTGGAGCAGCCTCAGGTGGGTCAATCAAATGAGCAAGAGGCTGAGGAAGGTGAGCCACAGCTTCAGCAAGTTGGCCAGGAGGCTCCAGGCAAGGATCAGAAGCAGCTGCCACCCGTTAGCAATATGGAGGAGGTGGAGTTCACACCTCCTTCTCATTCAAGGACCCCCTTCGCTAAAATGGGGGTGGGCGTGGCCAGCACATGACGCATTCAGCCCGTGTCCTGCGAGTTTGACACCCCTGCATTAGACAATAGGAGAAGTTAGATTTAGTTTTAGATAAGTTATATTCCTTTTGTAGACTCTTGAAAGTTCTGAAGATATCATTACATAATAACTGACTGAGAGTGATGATTCTGTTATGAGCATATTCTCAGGAAAAAATGTGTCACCAACCATTTTCAAATAAGAATGACTCCAGAGTACAGGTAGTCCTCGATTTACAAAAGTTCATTTAGTGACCGTTCGAAGTTACAACAGCACTGAAAAAATGACTTATGACCATTTTTCACACTTATGACCATTGCCACATCCCTAAGATCACGTGGTTTACATTTGGATGCTTTACAACTGACTCACCTTTATGATGGTTGCAGTGTCCCAGAATCATATGACCCCTTTTGTGACCTTCTGACAAGCAAAGTCAATGGGGAAAATTGGTTCACTTAACAATTGTGTCACTAACTTAGGAAATTTAACCAATGTGGCAAGAAAAATTGTAAAATGGGACAAAACTCACGTAACATATTTTTCACTTAACAACATAAATGTTGGGCTCAATTGTGGTCATATGTTGAGGACTACCTGTATCTCTGTAGAAGGAAAGCCTGAATGTGATGGAGGGTTAAGAAGTGTGACAGATTAGATGATAGATAGATAGATAGATAGATAGATAGATAGATAGATAGATAGATAGATAGATACAGATAGATAGATAGATAGATAGATAGATAGATAGATAGATAGATAGATGGATGGATGGATGGATCTTAGTTTATTATAGCCAAAACTCAAGTGTAATCAAGTAGCATATTTTTGGTCAAATTTTATTAGACATTTTATTAGATTTATCTAATACTTGTTAAATTAATTAATTTGAAATAAATTTTATTTGAGAGTGACTGTGGCACAGTTACTCCTTCTCAGCCCAACTCATTTCACAAGGTTGTTGTTGGCAAAATAGGAGGAAGAATATGTGTTGATATAGCTGTGAAAATAATAAAGGCAGGAAATAAATAAAACTATAAACAAACAAACAAACAAACAAATAAATGGCATCAGCTTTCATGCATCTGATGATAAATATAATTAAACAAAATAATAATAAAATTTGTTAAATAGAAAAAGTGCTACCATATTTCTGATTTCTAGTTTCTCATGACAAGAAAAATCAAATTTAAATTCTCTAACTAATAAGACCCAGTTCCGTCTAGTTACTTTCAGTGCTGAAAAAGTAACCAAATTCGAAATAATTAGTGCCCGGCATTGGTCAAGTTCTATCAATCAGGTGTCATTTATTGTCTGAAGTTTGGGATTGTTACATGAATTCAGACTGAGCAGGATGATTTAGTCTGGGTAATATATCCTAAAGTCTTCTTACCTATCTAGCTGTTAAAATCTCAGCTCAAAATTTAACAAAGATATTGGATAATAAATTCTGCACTGAACAGAATATTACCAGCCTTTAAAATTACAGTAATATGAGCATCATAGCGTAAAACTGGTAGAACTTGATTTTCATAAGATGTTATGACATCTTGTTTCATAACAAATATACAAACTACTTTCTCTTGAAATTTAATTAATGCATTTTAAATTTTTTGGTAAATGGGAAAGCAAATGTATTTTGTGATTTTATTTACTTAGTTCATATAACTTCAGTTCTTCATACTTGCACTTACTTTTGAAACACAGACATATTTTTTGAAAGCAGCAGTAACAGATAAAGAATACAGAATAGGATTATTTATTGTTGGAAATTTCCGTTAAGATTTCCGTTAAGCCTCATTTAAGGAAGATTCAGAACGCTAATAAAACCAGCCAGATTCAGAAAGCTAATAAAACAGCATTTCCAGTCAACTTGTATTAGACTTCATCTGTCATAATACCCAGCCATGATGTTTAATACATCTGGAAGGCACCGAGGAAAGGAATGAAATATAGAGCTAAAGCAGTTTTGCACCATACCTTTGCAGCTGCAACTATTATCTATAACTTGATGGGTGTGCATGCTACTTAAGACAAAAATGATAAGATCCTGGCCTAAGGCTCTTTCAGTCTAGTAAAGACATGCAGCACAAGTGTAAACATTAAACCACAAAATGGGAGTGGGACCAGTTAGGAGAGAACCTTGAAAATTTATCTTTGAGTCATCAAAGAGTTGGAAGGAATCCATCAACCAAATCTTTGAGCTATTACACATTTTAAATAGGCAAGATGAAATCATGAATAATGAGTTCCTCCACAGGCTCTGCTGAAACAGGAGTAATGATACAGGAACAACTTCCAAATCATTGTGCTGGTGCATATCAAGAAGCTTCTGCAACTCAATGTTTCTACTCATTTACAATTCCCTAGAACCAGGCAATCCTTTGCAAAAGCAAAAGCAATTGTATCCATTAGAATCTGGCCTAAACCATCCACTAATATTCTTGTTCTGAATCTACATGAAACTCCCTTTCACCCATCCTTCTTCCACTCAGATATGTTTTGTGATTAGCTTTCACTAGGACCATTGGGATTTCCATATGATATCAGTAATTTGATCTCCCAAAGCTACTATCCTGACATAGCTAGCCAAGAACATATAAAGTATTATCAGGAAGATGATAAGTAGATAAACTTCCACAAATGGTTTAAGATCCGGATCATTCCATACCCAATAGCGAACTGCCAGAATGTTTGAACTGGTGACTGGAAGGAAGGGTATTCCTGTTTTTAATCATATTTATATGAATTGTTGTGAGCCACCTAAAGTTATTGTATGAGATAGGCAGCCACATAAATCCTGTAAATAAGTAAGTAAGTAAGTAGGTAAATAAATAAGTAACCAAGGCCTATTTGTATGGTCATTTTTGTTTCTATGAAACTAATTTTATTCTGTCACAGTTTTATGTATCTAACCTGGAGATGAAATGCACCCGGTTCGGACCAGATTGGGCGATCCGGTAGTGATTGTGGCAGGTGGTTCGGAGAATCGGTAGTGATGGCAGTGTGAGGCTCTGCCCACCCGCCCAGGTGTCATTGCTTCCTGCTTTTAAAAGGTAAAAAAAAGCTCTGATGATCACAGGTGAGCCGCACGATTGTCAGAGCCTTTTTTTATGTTTTAAAAGCATTTGAATAGGTTGTAAAAAAATGCTTTTAAAAGGTTAAAAAAAAAAATTGGCCATGCCCACCCAGTCACATTACCCACCCACCCCACCAGGCCACGCCCACAG
>JANHZT010006256.1:77049-87460 GCA_032468215.1 Stegonotus admiraltiensis
GACAGCTGTCTTAGGAATTCTGGGAGTTGAAGTCCACAGGGTGTGAAAGAGCCAAGTTTGCCTACCACTGGGTTAGGGTGTTGATTTGTGGCTGCACCTAGCTAAAATTACTGATTGTAGAGGTGAAAAAACAAACAAGTTATAATCTGCTTAGTACTGGAACGGGAAACTGATCAAAAACCTGGGTTGCAGGCTAGTGTGGAAAAAACCATTCCAGAAAGAGGCAATGGCATGCAACTCTGTACTTCTGCCAAGAAAACTATATGGATAACTCTATGTAGTCCTTAGCAGTTGGGTGACATTCAGACAAATTTACCTTTTAGAGCTCTGGTAAGCAGGCAACTTCATCATATGTGGAAATGGGTCAGACTAAATTTAGTTTCCCGAATGACCCTTGTTTGGTCCTCCCACAATATATTAAAACTTTCTCCCATCCAATTAAAAGTATTGTGGTGAAACAGTCAGTATGTCATGCAAATGCAGCCCTCACATAAAGTCTGTGTGTGGTTGCTTTTCCATTTGTATCATCTTTCTCTTTCTTTATTGAAAATGAGTTGAAGACCAGAAGTGATTCTAGTGTCAACTTCTGTTCCAAAACATCCTTATAACCAAAATAGAGTAGATTCTATTCTGGCCAAAATTATATTCTCCCTTCTGTTTTTATTTTACAGGGTAACTGTAATTAGTTCATCTTGCCATTATCATGAAGTTTTGAATTTGGATTTTATTTTCTCCCAATATTTGCAAATGCAGTGTTTGAGTTAGCTTGGATTCAAAAGTACATTTAAAATTGACAAACAGTAGTCCTCAACTCAACTATCATTGTACAGCGACCGTTCGTAATTACAACAGCACTGAGAAAAGAGACTAATAATAGTTTTTCACAAGATCGTTGCAGCATCCCCATGGTCACATGATTAAAATTCAAACAGTTGGCAACTGGCTGATATTTATGATGGTTGCAGTATCCCGGGTCATGTGATCACTTTCTGTGACCTTCTGAGAAGCAAAGTCAATGGACAAACCAAATTCACCTAACAACAGTGTTACTACTTCAAGAACTGTAGTGCTTCACGTAACTGTGGTAAGAAAGATCATAAATGGGTCAAAAATAACAACTGTGTTGCTTACCGGTGGAAATTCTGGGCTCAATTATATTCGTAAGTTGAGGACTACCTGTACTTTATCACCTGTCTCGCTTAGCTCAGATTACTTGAGAATAACCTTAAAAACAGGTAAGACAACCAGAATCGGGAGCCTATGCAACACTCCAAGGATGAATATGCAGTTGTGTTTCTTCTAAGAATGCATTAGCATTGAAATGGAATTTTCCCACACTTTTTACTATGGAGTAGATCTTAGCTAACAAGCTGACACAACTGCTATCCATCTGAAAACTCTACCCTTGCTAAAAGATGATCCTGCAGTTGCAAGGCCTCTCCCAAAATGAAGTCATTATGCTAATAGCTATCTTATCTTTGAATTAAAATCAATAAGCTAAGTGCATGAAAGAAAAGGAAGTTAACAGATCAGAGAAACATTTTTGCTTCCCCCTCCCCCCCCCACTGGAATCTGTTTCCCATGGTGAGTGACAGCTGTCTTTTATATTTTCTCATAAAGCCAAAGTTTTAAAAATAGCTAAGAATGTTAGTTTAAGAAATCAGACCAATGGGACTAATTTTGTTGCATTTTTGGCCTATGTTTCTGCATACTAAGAAGATCACATTTTAGTGTTTCCTTTCTTGTCTAGTTTTTTGTTAACTTTTAACATTTTAATTTCTAATTTTTTAAATGATTAGAAATATAAGGTATCTAATATAAATATATATCTTAAATATAAGATTTTGCTGTTTTATGATGTTGTAAACTGCCCATAGTTGCTCGTCTATGAGATGGAGAGCATATAAATTTAATAAATAAATGAAATACTCAAAGAAGAATATGAATGCGCGTACATTTATATCTCTGTGTATTTATATAGGATTATAAAATGTTATCTGAGAACAAGAAAATAATTAGGCAATTAGTAAAAATTGGTAATTGGGCCTTTCCCCCCAAAGAGCAACATTTTTAAAAATGTGTAATCTATTATGGTATTCAGTCATCATATGGGAGATGTTAGTTAAGCATTTCAAGAAATCTTCTGAGGGAGATTTCCCAGGATGGAATACATGAAATTTCCAAAAATACATTAACAACATCTGAAACCTTTAGAAAGTTAAAGGCAGACTTGATGTCTTAAGAAAATAATACAAAACTTTAAAATGTGATCACTTATTATGTAGCAGGTTAGCAATGAGAACATTGCCATGTCTCCAGACCAAAACAACCAATGACAAGGAAAATATCTGAAACTATCATAGATTTTAAAGTTTTCTACATAAATTCTAATGATTATTCTATATAGTTATTTATTATTATAAAATTTGTAACTTAAAACCCCCATTAAATTTCTGTAACAGTTTTAATTAGCAAAGTAATTTGTTGGGCTGACATACTGTATTAAACCATGATTTCTTAAAATAATTTATAAAACAAACCACAATTGGCTGGGTCCATGCAACACTGTACGCCAAAACCTTTTTGGCTTTAACAAACTGTATGTACCACACAGTGGTCGGTTCCTCCCGGTTCAGCCCAGTTCGTCTGAGCCAGTAGCGGTGACAATCTGACGTCACTGAACTGGTTCTCTTTATTCGGGAACTGCCCGTCCCTGCGTTATTCTTACTTTTTATTTGGCCCCACCCCCAATCTATTCGCTGCCTCCTGAGTCCCAGCTGATCGGCTAGAAGGAAAAAAAATGTTTAAACTCTTGCCGCCGGGCTTTAAAGGGCCACTCTACAGCTGATCAGTGTTAAAAGGCAGTATGGTGGTAGACCAGTGTGCTCCAAAAACAAATGGGTAGACCGGTGCCTCCAAAAATAAATGGGTCGACCGGAACGCTCTAAGAACAAATGGGTAGACCGGTATAGCTCTGCAAGCAGTTAAAAGCCTGGTAGCAGTACCTCTGCTAAATTCTAAAGAATTGTCACATGACCATCAAGCCACGCCCACAAAATAAGCCACGCCCACAGAACCGATAGTAAAAAAATTTAGAACCCAGCCCTGGTACCACACCAGGATGAAAGGCAGATTTGAAACACAAACCACATTCTTTAAAAGAGCTTTTGGCAGTTTGACTTTGTTCAGCAGTTGTTGGTGTTTCCAATTGTACTGTTTTTGTGCCGGATCCACTGTTACTTTGTGATACCATTTTTCTGTGTGCCTGTTTATAAGACAATTGTGTTTTTAACTTGTATTTCGGATGATTTGTCTTTATGAAAGGGCAACCTAATCTGTGTCATATGCTGCCTCCAATCCTGTCTAAACAAGTGTGCAATTCCCCTTCTTGAATTTATGTAGCAATAGATAAAATATTCTAAGTGAATACAAACAAATGCAAAGGCAAATGCAGACTTGTCTATTTTTACATATTCATAAGGCAACCTAAGCCTCAAACTAGAATGGAAAATACCGCATCCAGACTATAATTTTCCTAAAAGAATATGGTATCTTCAGTAGTATTTGTACTCTAAGCTTAAACACCTCTTAAATTCCGTTCTGAGTTATGGATGGTTGCTCTTATACCCTGCCAGGGACTCTTCTATAAGAGCACTGGTGGTTTGCAAGAAGCAGAAACACTGGATAGTCCAAGATGGCTATTCCTTAGGGTCAGAAGACAGGCATTGGTTCTTTTGGGGTTGTTGGGCTTTTTTGCTTATATTGTTGCAATTATTAACATAGTACAGTTATAGTTATTAGCCTGTATGTTATTTACCATTGATCTCTCTCTGGTTGTGCTTTATTTGCACTGTTATCCTGACATGACACTGTCTTTTCAATAAAATAAAATAAAAACTCTTGCCTTGGACATCTCTTATCTAGTTTCACACAGCCGCAATGGCACAGTGGTTAGAGTGCAGTACTGCAGGCTACTTCTGCTGATCACCGGCTGCCAGCAGTTTGGCAGATCGAATCTCACCAGGCTCAAGGTTGACTCAGCCTTCCATCCTTCCGAGGTCAGTAAAATGAGGACCCAGATTGTTGGGGGTAATATGCTGACTCTGTAAACCGCTTAGAGAGGGCTGTAAAGCACTATGAAGCGGTATGTAAATCTAAGTGCTAGTGCTAGAATAGCTTAAATGCTGAATGTAAAATGGTCAATTTATCACTTAACGTATCAATTTTTTTCAAGGCATTTTATGATTAATCTTTCCACCATGGTTCTTAATTGGAATACCAACCAAAATGCTAAGCAAAATTACAGTGGAAGAATGGAAACATATAGCACAAATCCCATAAATGGGAACTTTATTAAACTAGCAAGATAAACTCAGAAATGTATAAATGGTCCATTAAATACATCCAGTTCATTTTTACATATACTTTTATATAGAAATTTACTTACAGTTTCCAAACATGTAACATTTAAATTATTTTCTCTTTTTAAGATCACTACCATCAAAAGGTAATAAAAAAATCCACCACCTGCTTTTGCAGATGAGTATAAAATGATGTTAAGTAAAGCCAAAGGGACAGATTACTGCATTTTATCTATGGAGGAAGGAGAATTCAAGAACCTGCTAAAATCAAAAGCAGTGATACCATTCAAAGAGCATTTACCATAAGGAATTTTGGCCAGCCATTCTACTGAAGTGGTGGCTCAACTATACACTTGATGGCATTTTGGCAAACAAGCTGGGGATAAAAAAAACCAAAACAGTTCAGTCACAGAAAAACACAATAACATGAGCTGAAATTGTAAAATTATTCATTTCAATCGTTCGGTCTCTGGGCAAATTATGTAGGACTGATGTACATATAGAAGAAAGAGTGGGGATGCTAAAAATGCTAAAAACATGGCTTGGTAACTATCATTATTTGCCCAAATATTAATAATATTATTTGCGTTTTCACAATATTTTATCAATGAACAAAATGGCAGCTGCTTAAATGAAGAGGCTGAGTAGCCACTTTCCCTATAAACCTCACCGCCCAATATTTATTTGGAAAGAGACCAAGGAGAATGCAAAATATACATTAACATGTTTTTCCTCATTCTCTGTATCTTAGTCTGACCTGGTGTTATTTCTCATGCAGTGAACTATTTCTCTAACACTAAGATACTAACAGACACACACACACACAAACACACACGCCCCTATAAGTGAAGTTTAAAAAGGAGTGTTAAAACCCACACTTGAGGCAAAAGAGCCTTTTGTCATACTTAAAAGAAAATTTGCACATTTCAAGCCTAGCTGTTTTTTTAAAAGAAAGTGGCATCAGGAAACTGAAGACTTTTCCTAACTGGAGCAGCAATTCAAGTAAGTGGCATAGTTAAAAATCAATGGAAACCAGAACTGATAGGAAAAGTGCTCTGCAAAGGGTTATATCCCTTGCAGGTTTCAAGCTGCAGCATTTGTTATAGGTATCATAAATATGGCACTTATGTATACCTAAAGCTGGCAAGTTTGCACATGACTGAGACAACCCAAATCAACCATAAACATTTTTCTAACTACTACTTGTGGTTTCTGAGAGCCATGGCTTCCAGCTAACCAACTAATTTCAACACCAATCATTCCTTTTAGTATTCTATTTGTACATGCAAGGCAGCTCTGCTACAGTCACGGAGAATAAAAATTCTGCCCAGCAGAGTTTTCCCTCCTTCCAAAAGACACACACACAACTGAAGACATGCTGTATATTCTTTAGATGAAGTTACGGTCACACCCCTTCCAAAGCCAGCAGTGTGCAATTTTTATCATTTAGTAGGCCAGAAATTCCATGTGTCCAATTGCCAGCAATGGACTCTGCAATAGACACAATTATTCTTGAACTCTAGTGTTTAAAATGATCTATGTGTATTTTTCATACTTTTTGCAAAACAAAAAACAAAAGTTCAGGACTGCATTCTCAGAAAAGCAGTGACAATACAACAACTGGCCATAATTCCTAATTCTGAATTCCCTGCCTTTAATTGCATGAAAGAATTTGTTAACACAATCTTCCCCAACTTTGCAATATGGGTTTTTTTACATGTAATTAACTCTAGTTCATCTCATCTCAAGCCAGCTAACTTGGAGATGAGGTCTTGTCTGGCAGAACACTAAGTTGAGGAAATCAGTTTTAGCATGCTAAATTCCTGAAGAGGTACTATCTCCCCAAGACAAGGGATCTTAGTTACAGCTATTCCATCACAGTAGTTTTGAAATACATTCAATTCAGGCATCCCTCAGGATTCGCACAAGGTACCTTAGTTTCTATCAAATAACAAAATACAGCATGACTGTTTAGAACCTTTCATAACAAAAATAGTTAGTGCTGAGAAACCTGGTTTTCACATTCCATATTGCCAAATGATACAAATGCTTTTATGTTTTTAGAAGTGATTGAATAGTTTCCCAATTGTAATTTGACTCCCATCTTTGCATTTAAAGGATCCTGATTTTTCCATTATTTGTTCCCTCGGCGCAGGGTCTGCTTTAACACTAAGAAGGTCACTGTTGTCAGTGTTTCTTTTCATAATTTTAGCACTGTTGGCTCTTTTCAGTGTGCCTCCGCTGTTTTCCTTTGCGTTAGACTCATCGGAGGCGGCTGTTACTTTCATTCGAGGTAGTCTTTGAGACAAAGACCTTGTGAGAGGTGGAGCTCTGGAAGGCGGGGGCAAATCCACCTTTGCACATTTTGACGAAGAGGCCACTGTATTTCTTGCAAAACTTGGAACAGGAGCTGGTGCCTTGGGAGCTGTGACAGATGTGCTTTTGTTAGCATCCCCAGGGCCCTGAGGTTTGTTCAAGGAGCGGCACATTTTTGTTTCATCGGTTTTTGACTTGGGAACGTATCTGACTGGTTTGCAGCTTGGCTTTTTGAAAGAGCCTTTATGCTGAAGCGGCTCCTTCTCGAAATGGCCACTGCTTGAATTTGAAGTTCCATGCTGAAATTTGGGCTCCTCTACCGATATACTCTGCCGATACGGAGGTTTTGGTGCTGCGTCTACAATACCCCGGACAGAGTTACGCCGTGACAGACGTGTTTCAGCTACAGCCGTGTCTCGAGATGCAGGCTTAACCTCTGGTTTTTTGGGGCAACTGGGAGATGCTGGTTTAGTGGACCTGGAAATGGGTACAACTTTTCTCATGCTTGCGTTTTCTGATGAATTCAGAGTTCTCACAGGTCTGGGATGATTTGGAGAGGCAGTGTTGGATTTTGTGGTACCTGAAGTTTTTTCTTTCAAGGAATTTCTCTTTGGTCCTAATGTGTCTTTGCTCCTTACCGATTTCTCCTTTGGAAAACTAGACTTATTGCTGCCATCAGATTTATCATTAGAAAAGATGGCATTATCACCAGTTTGCAGTTCATTCATATAAGGGGAATTAGCACCATTTTTGTTATCTATTTTATTGCCACCTAGCTTTGAACTGTTTTCTTCTGAGAGATCAAGTGTCAATGAACATTCAAAATCTGATTCAAAGAAAACTGGTCCTCGAGTTTTAGTCCCTGAAATGCTACCATCTGAAGAGATGGGGCTATGGTTATCAGGTTCCAGAGCTTCATTATCATAACTCATCATTTTGGCAGAATGTTCAATTGTATAATGAGTCTTTTCTCTATTGGAAGGATTTCCTGTAATGCCAGGAGAGTGTAATGGACCATCCTGAGCATCTAAGCCTTCCATTCCAGCCACAAAATGAACTGGAGATGAATCCTCTACATCATTGGTTTCATGAGAGTCGAACTTATGCAATCTTGGAATATGTTCATGTTCTTCCATAGCTAGGTCCCAAGGAACTGCATCACTGGCTCCCACACAAGGCACATTGAACCTATACTTGTCATTATTTGACCTATCTTGATTGCTATAGAGGTTATCATCGGAAGTATCTTCTACATGTTGAGCCTGAGATGGGAAAAAGTGGTGACTGTAGCCCTTGTTTTTGGAACCTTGGTCTAAGTGCAAATGGGTGAAACTGCCATCCACAGACGCCTTATTTTCTGACCATGCTACATTTGGTCTTGTTGGACAAGGATGTTCACGAGGAAGACTGTTAAACTTGTTCGGATCTTCTCCTTTTGAGGTACCCAGGAAAGTAAAGAGTTCTCTTTCTGCAGTCACGCCCAAGGAATGTCGAGAGCGTCTTGTACTGGTATTTCTGTAAGAAGGACTTTGGGGTCTTTGTTGCAAAAAGGGTAAAAACTCTTCAAGTCCTCGCTTTGTTAGTGTACCAACATCATTTTCACTACTGCTTCTGCCAAAAGCACTGATATCGGCAGCAACCCACGACCGGCGTTTGTCCTCCAGCTCTTTAAGTCGCTGTAGTTGCTGAAGTTGCTGAGCTTCTCTTTCTTTGTTTTCCTGTTCAGAAAATACATATTTATAATCATGGAATTAATTACTTATTTACATTAAATTTTCCCCTATATTAATCCTTCTTACCTGTACCCCATCTTTATCCTTGATTTTTTTAAAAACAAAGTAGCACTGTAATAATTTTCTGTCAGAATACAAAATGGAGTAATAAATGTTTTGAGGATGTCTCATTGCAAGTACGTAGGCCTAACTGCAAGTGGGTTATTATATGCTCCTCAAATTTTATTTCATTATGCTCAAACATTCTTTAAACATTCAACTCAGTCATAATGTTGTCCAGAATTCTAAAGTTGTCATTTAATATATTAAGAAAATATAAGCAAAGCAGTCAAAGCAAACAGTAAAATTCATGTCCAGATTTGAATATGTTTTCTATGAATGTGAACACATTTTAAGTACAAGGCAGGATAATAATGCTTCAGTATGTTTCAGTATACTTAGCATTGTTTTCATATTGTTTTCTTTTATAAAGCATTTAAATGCTTTTAATATGATACGGCAATGTGATTCTTGCCTTTTTAAAAAAACCTGGGTTTTCTGTGCCATAAAAACACTGTAATGAAAACAATTACTTGCAAGTAAGACAATGCCCTTCCACCAGTCTACACTTCACACAAACAAGATTGGAAAGCATTGATAATTCTCATGTATCTGTAGGTTTGGTAGTGGTCGTCTGAGCATCCACACTGTGATTACATATTTGCACACTTAACACATTTCTACACCTTGTAAAAATATCTGATAGATGCTCTATTCCACATATATAACTTCCACTGAACCCCTTCAGATTCTAAGACTGAAACAGCAGATCTGAGAGATCTTTTGAAGCCAAGTCAGTAGGAGGATGAAATGTGTGAATGCACATATAACCATTCAAAGAACTGTAATTCTTCATCATTATGTCTGTGATACACAGACATAGATAGGTGTCTTACTTGAAAGGGAGTTTGGTTGCCATAAGGTAAATGAAGAGAGGGGCTCCTTTCAAGAGACTGTTATCTTTGAGATCAAAGATGCAACCTGTAATACTGGATGATGAAGGAAGATGACCCCATGTAACACAGGGGTGGGTTCCAAATCCCGTTGCTACCGATTTGCTTGTGTGTGCACGTGCTCGTGGCGCTTCTGCGCATGTGCAGAAGCAGCTGGGTGGGTGGGCAGAGACTCCTGATGCCGCTGCTACCAGTTCACCTGATCCAGTGCAAACTGGTAGCAACCCATCACTGATGTAACATAAAGAGAACCCTAGAAGATGCTGCTGATGTTGACATTGCTGTTAAGAAGCAATTTTGGATAGCTGATTATGATTACCATTTGGAAAAATATTGAGGAAAAAGTTCACAGTTTTTAGACAAGGATCATTAAAAGATATGAGAATATTTCCATATTATTCAGCAAAAGCATGACAGACCTCTGGTGAATAAAATTATGTTTCCAAAGGAGATTAGAGATTTGTAAAAGGTAGACAGTGTTATGTCTAATTTAACAAAAAAAAAATGGATTAAGGACTGATTGTCCAATATAACAAATGTGAAATAAGATAAACTGGTAGCTATATGATCATAGGGTGCTGAAACTAACACTGAGAATGAAAGAGAAGCTCTATGTCAGAAGACGGGTAGGTGGGGGATAGAACTTTGCTAAGCCTTTCTCTAAACATTTAAATCTGGGAGTTTAAAAAATGTTAATTACATCCTTACAAATAAAAAAACCAGCAACCAAATATATATTTTACTGATGGAAAAGCCAAACTGCTGTTTTACTTAGAGAAGAAAAAACAAAATATCCCATGCTATTATAAAGGGTTGATCTGCTGTCTATGAATGAGGTCTACAAAAATTCCCAGAAAACCCTGGTGGGAATGTTACAAGATGGCAGTATAACTTGTTCAATCTCACCACAGAGGGATTGCAAAAGTAAATAGTCTAAACCAGAGGTCTTCAAACTTGGCAGCTTTAAGACTTGTGGACTTCAACTCCCAGAATTCTCCAGCCAGCATAA
>JANHZT010006256.1:97552-107597 GCA_032468215.1 Stegonotus admiraltiensis
GGGGTAGGCAAACCTGGCTCTTTTACACCTTGTGGACTTCAACTCCCAGAATTCCTGAGTCAGCCAAGCTGTCTTAGGAATTGAAGTCCTTTCTGGGAGTTGAAGTCCACAAGGTATAAAAGAGCCAAGTTTGCCTACCCCTGCTCTGTAAGATGGACCTCTGCACAGCAGACAAGGAAAGCAAAACTTTTAGGCTCCATCTTCTTTGCTACAGCTTATACCATTTAATAGGGTCTTCTAAATATGAGAATTTGTGTGGGGGGGGGGATTGGAAGGTTTTATGGAAAGGAAATGGGTAACTCATCTTCATTTTGATATGTTATGTGATACTGTGACCACAGTATTTTTTAAACTTGTTGTGGGGGTTAGGATTGGGAATCACTGTGCTCTAGTGGTTCATCTCCTTCAACAGCAGTTGTTGGATGGTGGAAAAATGGGAGACACACATTCAAGGACCCTTGTGCCATGGCTCAATGTTCTCCTCTTTCCTTTTCTACATTTACATGAAACTGGGTGAGGTCTTCTACCAGTTCAGGGTGTGGTATCATTAGTATGTATGGTAATAATACCCAGTTCTACATCTCAAATCCCGAATAGCAGAGCATTCAATACCTTGACCCAGTGTCCAGAAGCTGTTAAGGTCTGTATGGGGTGGAACAGATTTCAGTTCAGTCCTAAGAGTGGCTGTGGTTGTTTGGACCCCCCTAGGTCAAGGATATTAACATCTTTGGGTCTTGGATGGAGCTGCATTTCCCCACTCAATACTGGTGTGCATCCAGAGGTCCTGGATGAACAGCTACTGCTCAAAGAACAAGTGGCAGCTGTGATCAGGAGGGCCTTTGCACAGTTAATCTCTTTCCTCAATCAGGAGAACCATCAGAAAGTCATTCGTGCCATAATCATTTCCCATGCCTGGATTATTGGACTGTACTCTACATGAGGTTGTCCTTAAAGATCACCCAGAAGCACCAAGATGCAGTGGTGCAAGCAGTGCCCTTCAATGTGCCCATGTGTTGTCACTGTTATGTAAGCTGCACTTGCTGGTAGTTGGCTTCTAAGAGCAATTCAAGGTGCTGGTTATTACCTATAAAGCTTTGTATGCATAGGGCCTAGATACCTGACAGACTGCTTATCTCCAATTGTTTCTGCCTGCCCATTAGAGTGGGTGGACTCCAGGTCTCCTGTATTAAGTACTTCCATCTTGCAGATCCTAGGAAGCAGCATACCTTCTCTGTTGCAGCCTCCATCCTCTGGAACATCCCTCTTCCAGAAATTAGGATGGCACCCTCTCATATGGAATTCCAGAAAGCCTTAAAAACCTGGCTTGGTTCCAGAGCTGAGGTGATGCTTTTGTTAGAAGAATATTTTAATCTGGACTGACTGTTAATTTAATATTTTTGCAGGTTTTTATTTTATTATAATTATATTTAGTTTAGTAAACCCCTAGAGTCCACTGGAGAAGAGTGCTAATACATTTTAAAAATAATACATTTAAATAATTATAATTTTGCACCCTTTTCTTTGGAATCACCTATATGTTTCCAAGGTAGCCATAAATTGGGCAAGGCAGTTCCTCAAATACCCTGGTCTCATGTGCTGAAGGGCTTTAAAGGTGAATACAACACCTTGAATTCATCTAAACTAAAAATCTTAAAACTGCCACAATTTGATAATCCTCATCGAAAGAAGTAAGATTCAGGTAAGTGTAGCAAGTTACACCAGTTCATTTACATGAACACAGCCACTGTTTTATGTTTGTGAAGTGCTTTTCATCTGTGGCATGGATTAAAAGATTTTGGGCAGAACTTGAAATGTAACCACCTACATTGCAAATCAAAGTGTGTTGGAAACCTGAAAGAAAATCTAATAACTAGAAAGTATCAATTAGTGTATCTTACAAGACAGGGCCATTACATTTTACAAATCAGTCTTCAAGTTACAATAATATTGTGTTGTTCTGGTCATGAGCAAGAGAAAATTTAAGGCTTTCCCACTTCAAAAAATTCAGACTATTTGTACTGTATTCCTTCATAGTAATCTCATACATCAGGCTAAAATGAATAATGGAAAAATGGAAACACAGATTGTTCATCTAATACCAAAGTTTTGCATAATATATACTAGTATTTAGCTTTGTAAACAAATATGCCATAATTAGAAATTCCAAACTGAATCTGTCTCAATTTGTGTAAATGCTCATTTTAAGTAGATGTGTAGAAAACAACATCTAAAATATTATTTCCCTGGATTAAATATTTATTCCCCTATAATAATGTTCATCAATCTGGGCTACAATGAATTCCATGTGTGAAGGGATATGCAAAAGGAAAAATGAATTATGGCACACCACAGTTCTTTTAGGTCAGATATCAAGAGGGCCAACTGCTAATGGGAAAGTTCTACTCTGAATGAAATTACATATTTTATAGTCAGAGGACCAACATATTGGAAATTGCCAGAGGCTGATTAACTAGAGCAACCTGAGGAACCCCTATGCATTTAGATGTTTCTGCATAGCTAATGGTCAGACAGAATCATTCCTCAACCCAATAAATGCCCAAGTAGCACAACAGATTTAAGCCAGGGTAAGTATTTTTGCCAATCAGCAGCAGAGATAAGAGAAATGCAACACGATTAGATCTTAAGAATCAATGGGTGGTTTGATATATTTTTTTAATTTATGCTGTGATTTATATGGTGCAAGATTTGGCAATCACTGTGATTTGCAAACTATAGTTTAGCTGTTTGGGAATCCAGATTCTTTTAAGGTATTCACTATCAGCACTAGGAAGCCATGTCATAAAGTTATTCAATAAACCATGATTAAACATACTGTAGCTTTAGTATTAGTCTAAAACCAGTGACTACCTATCTGCACAATGCAATGATTTTCATTTCGATAAATTAAGCACCATTACTCAGACATAATAGCATTACAACAATGAATAATGCATAAAGGAAAAATGAACGCACATTTGTGCTGTTCCCAAGATTTAATAACATTATTAGAAAACTCACTGTTATGCAAAGTTTTGGAAAAGAAAATTATATGATATTAAGAAAAGCAAAATCAGAATACAGGAAAATAGAAAAAGGGGGAAATGATTCTATCAACTCCAGAATACATCAAAAGTTGTTATACACAAACATACACACTTGATTGATAACATATGTACATGGCAACACACACCCTTATGGAATGTGTCAGAGCTAGCTTCCTTCTTTAAATAGCTAATAGGTACCTGAAATTCCAGATCTCATCTCTCTAGTTAGTTGATTAACCTGCTAAGAAAAACAAGATCCTAATGCATGCTGCAGCATGTTTAATTACCCTTTGTAGCCATTTTTATAATTGTCATGTTTTTCTGCAGTGAAGTACATGATGGAGAAAATTCTTTTTTTAACACCATTGCTTCAATGCGCAGGGAATAGCTGAAAATAAACAAAATAAATTTTAGAATTGCGATACAAGAACTAGTGAATTTAGGGTGAATAATAAGGATTGAACATTTCCTTACTTTGGCACCTGGATTAGCATATACATAAATGAATCTGCTTGACATAGTTTTGATAGATCGCCACTGAAATCCTTTAATTTCTTTACCTAGAGGGTGCAGAATAAAGAAAATAAATAGATCAGAATCGAAGCAAAATGTTAAACAGTCAATTTAAGAGTCACCACAGTAAAAAAATTATTTCAAAGTTAATATGAAAATAGTATATGCCATCTCCATACTATTAAATATTTGGATTGGAATATATGTTATGAGATACCATTATTTAAACTTCTCGTCTATTATTAAGGGGAAAAGAAATGATAGCATGACTACATTTTTTGTCAAGAAGTTTCCAGGGCAGAAAAAAGAGGTAATGTATCAGATGGTTGCTTCCCACATTTTCTTGTAACATCTAATTCCAGTTTAGGATGTTTCGTTTAATATTGTTGCAATGATGATAGCATTCACCAATATTATCTGTGCTAAGTAAACTAATTTCCCCAGTCTTATTTCTCCAAATCTATGAAAATATTATTGTGTAAAAGTTCAAAACAGGCAACTGTCCTTCTAGGAAAAACACAGCCTGCTTTTTCACAATAAATTCATTAATTTGACTTCTTATAATCACTGAAAAATTCTGTTTAGTAAACATCAGATATAGAGCAGTCTTCAAAATCTTTGCCCAAATGCAGAATAATGTATATACACCTGGAGGTTAACAGCATTTAATGCTATGAAATAGCATGACAGCTTGCCAACTCGTTAGCACATAAATAATTAAAAAACAAGTTGTGTCTCATTTCTCTCTCTACGTTTCTCCTTTAGGAGGGCAATTCTTGGCCTCTATTCAAATGAGATGTTTCTTTCATTAAGGATTTCTTTCCCTTGACATAGTTTAGAGTCTAAGGGTGGGTTTAACATGAAGAGAAAACTATTTTTAAACCAAATAAAATTCCACAATTTGCAGGTGGCTTTGCTCAATAGGTATTGCTAGCCATTTAAGGGAAGATCTGTCATACACCACGGTATTTGCCTGAAACATATTACAAATAATGGGATTTGTAATTCAAACATTTAAAGAACATCAGATTGAAGAAGACTATCTGGTTTAAAGATATTTCTAAATTTACAGCACATTAAAAAAAATTCTGTAGCAATTAACAATTACTATGCCACAGAGACAATAACAAAATCACTCCCACATACTATGTAAATGAATGTAAACATATGATGTCTAAGTATTTATGAGACTCATCTGAATACACAGATTCTCTACATCTATGGCACTGTAAAAACAATGCACTTGCTAAAAACAAGGTTATCATTTTTGTGAAGTAAAATTACAGTCACAACTGACAACAGTGATGAGAGAAAGTTGCGAACCTTTCTACCATCCCTGTCACCGGTTAGCAGTTGGAGGTATTTTGATCCATTTCCCTCTACAGAACTGCTTTAACTCATTAAGTTAAAGCAAGATTGTCTTACATGAATCTCTCCCTTTGAGTCATGCCACAATGTATGTCAGGGGTGTCAAACTCAAGGCCTGGGGCCCGAATCTGGTCCTTAGGGTACTTAGATCTGGCCCACGGAGCCGCCCTGGAAACAACAAAGGACCAGCCTGTGGTGCTTCTGCCAGCGAAAACAGGCTCCCAAGCTTTGTTTTCGGCTGCCATGGCCTCCTGCAACCCATTGCCAGTGAAAACGTAGTTCGGGAGGGCTAGGGTTAGGGTGTGTTTCACTGGCAGAGGGTTGCAGGAGGCCATGGCAGTTGAAAACGGAGCTTGGGAGTCTGTTTTCACTGGTAGAGCACTTGGGCCACCACAGGCGCCCCCGACAGGAGTGACGTTGGGGTAGCCATACCCTTCCTGGCCACACACACCTGCCCTCCCCCCCGAGGTCAAACACAACCCTGATGTGGCCCTCAATGAAATCTACTTTAACACCCCTGATGTATGTACTGTATTTCATTTGGGTCAAGATCAGATATTTGATTCAGCCATTTCAAAAGGAGAAATTTATTCTGTTTCATCCACTGTGTAATAAGATTTACTTGGGTGTTCAGGACTGCTGTCATATTACATGACCTAGATTCATTTAAGCTTCAGCTCACTGATCTAGATGCTCCCTTGTAGAATTTACCTCAAAGACTGTGAGCCATTTAAATTCCAAACAACCCAAAACACTCCCACTGCAATGCTTCATAGCTGAAGTGAGTTCTTTAGTTGGAAACCAGTATTTATTTTCCCCCCAAATATAATATTTTTTCATTAGTGTCAAAACATTTCACTTTCATCTCATCTGGAACAGAGTGTTGTTCCAAAGGCCTACTGATCTCTGGTAAGTTTAAAATGTGTAACAACATGCTTTCTGGACAATAGTGGTACCTGTCATGCTCAACATTGCAGTATTTTCCTTGTGGCCATTAATATCATATAATACAGAAGTATCCTACAGACCCTATGGCCTTAGAATTATTTAGAGTATTGAACATGGGGTGATTTTGTTGGATGACCATTTGGGGAAGGTGTTGTATTTTGTCCATCTATGTACTATTTTCCTGACAGTGGATTGACGGAGGCCTTGGATTACCTATGACACTTGATTGATATCTCATTGATCAGAACAGTTGACTGAAGTTGCTTCCCTAAGAGAGCTGATTATCCTAGGGCTTCATCTTTCAACAAAGCCTGAATCTGTCAATGAAGACATGACACACTACAATGTTTGAGTATTATTTGTTTAATCCTCTCTTTAATATTAATTGGGCTTAGATAAAGCTCTAATGAAATTGCAGGTCACAGTCCTGATAGATTATGGATAGTTCCAAAAGGTTCACAAACTATTTTTACCACAGCATGTGCCTCCATAGCAAGAACATTTCAAAAGGTGTAAGGTGCAGGTATGAAACAAAATATTATCAATTTTCATTCTTCTACAGCTCCTTACACACAAACCAGTTTCACCATATACATTTGGTGCATGTAATGAGGATTTCTAAAGCTGTGAAAATTTGGAGTGTTAAAAGAAAAGAGAGAACTACTCCAAGATAGCCCTGCTGCAGTCAAGCAAGAGTTTCAAGGGCATTAGTTACCTTTTGTTATTTGATTAATTGCCTGTGTTTTGTTTCATGGATTTTGTTACTAGAGCATGGTAGACAGGGCTGTCTCTTTTAATATTTTCAGCAATTGTTATGCCTTCGTTTTGTGCACAGCTCAGAGTTCACTGGAAATGAGTGGCCAATAAATTTAAATAATTAAATACTGTATAGAGCCTATACTTAATTGCAAATACACAAAAATCTTTATTCAAAAAAGTATGCATCTAATACTTTTAAGTATTATTTTAAAAAATATTTTCAAAGCTGCAGCAATCTTGTAGCAACACTTCCTTTCCTGCAAGTGTTTGAAGTCAAATCCATATTTGCTTTATAAAACTTCAGCAAAATACTGAAGCTTTTCAAAGATGTTGCCTATATCACAAAACAAATTTGCACTTCATTTTTAGCTCGTGATATTGATGTAGCATCTACTGTCATATAAATCCATATATTATTGAAACAGAATTGGAACCATCCACAGTTACAATCATATTATACATGTAACATGTAAGTTAAGTCTTTGGAATATAGCAGGTTCATCATTAAAGACATGAAAATACATGCCAGGTAGAATTTAATGATTTTCAAACAGGCATTTTTCTCTTTACTCTCTGAATTAAGAAAAGTGTAATCCCACTCTTTTCTAACTTTTACTTTGTGTGTTGTTTAGCATAGGAAGTATGACTGAAACATTAAGATAGATCAGCCAGGAAGGTAGATAGTGGTCTAAAGGGAGGGGAGAATTATGAAACAGCCCATAGGTCCTTACTTAAATAGCACAAGATTATGTCACATTCAAAGAGTTTCTATGTTCTGTCATTCAGTACAATACAATCTAACTTCTTTGTTTCACTAATACCCTGTATTACACGACTATTTAATATTGTTTATTATTGACTCAAGAATAACTGTGGGAGTTCAGCATGTTCAACTGATATGGTTGAATTCACATATCAGGCAAATCAAGGTTTGTTTTCACTATGATTTGTTGAGTAAATCCAATGACCAGATTCAAACATCATAACAACCGTAAGTAAGAGGTATATCTATTGCAAATATGATTTAGTATTATGCTTGTTTATGAGAAAGATGATTTGTTTGAGATTTCCTGGATCATTCTAGTTTGATTTTGCACCCAAACAAACTTCTAATCATCTAGTAATGCAAGACAGTCATTAAAAAAAGAGTGGGGAGAAACCAGGAATTGGTCAGACAACTCAAAACTATGTTCCTCATCTCCAAACCCAATTCTAGCTTATTTAGCAACCTTGCTGAAACAGTGCATGTCACTTAGCATGGTATGTGAACAAAGCCATTGTACTTGACGTCTAAACATTCCCAGCTTTCTTGTATGCCAATTTCAGAACTTCTTAAAACCACTGGGAGATGAAGAGTCATTGAGTGCCCAATTCTCAACTTCACAGATCACTAATGAAAGAGACTTTGTTACTTAAGCAGATGCTGTACAGAACAGCTACTTGAAACAAGAGAATCAAGCTTTCTACTTAAACATAGGAAATATTTCAAGGATTTAAGCTGTAAACTAGGCAATGCAATGACCTACTCTAAATGAAAAAATCTGTATCAATGTAAACTACATTAAGTAGTGTGCATAAACAACAGTTCACAAATGTAATCACCATGGGAACTGCCTGGCCACTTTTTAGTAACCCTTCCTATCCTAGCTCTTCCTTCCTGTGCTTTAAAGCAGGGGCCTCCAACCTTGGCAACTTTAAGACTTCTGGACTTCAACTTCAGCAAAGCTGGCTGAGGAATTCTGGGAGTTGAAGTCCACAAGTCTTAAAGTCGCCAAGATTGGAGACCCCTACTTTAAAGGGCAGTCAAGACCTTGCCGCCACCCTGAGCCTAAAATGGGAAGAAGGAAATTTTAAAATATCTTACTTTATGCTATATTTTAAAAGACATTCCTGTTCCCTGTAGAATACTGCGTCAAGATGAGACTTTCTTTTTAGTACAATCATTTACTGTGTCTTATGTGTAAATGCTGGCAAAATTTGAGACTGGTGGTTTAGATTTATGGCAAAGTGTGAGGTGCCTTACACAAAACTTGCTTTCTCCAAAAGTGTGACTCCGAGTGGAAAAACCATACAGTTCAATGTTAACATAAGAATTTTTTTTTTGGCCCCTCCTTTAGAGTTTGAGACATTTAAAAATTGCCTTGTCCTATATGGAGTCTTAACAGCAGCCTTAGCTTGATTATTAACATGCCAGATTTTACTTTGCTCAATTTTTAACTTAAAAATATATGTTTGTATTAAAACAAAGTGTTGTTGAAGGGAGATTTCGAGGTGGATACTTTCATACTTCTAATGTGTCTGCAATGATGTGTTCAAGTTCAAGCATGTTAATTTTAAGTTAAAAGAAAAACATTCATGGCACCATACATATTTACTTGCAGTCTTGCTAAATTGAAGTTTTCTCTCATCCTTGTTCTTTGCACATTGGCGTTCTCTTTCTGCTTCACATACCAGCAATGGGGAAATGCTCCAAAGTCTGCTACTGGTTTGCTGCATGCACGCATGTGCAGTGTACACCAAATGCATGCTGTGCACATGCCAAACACACACTTTGTGCACATGCGCAGTGTGTGCCAAATGCACACTGCACATGCATGCGCACTACAGATGCTACTGTGCAGTGCTGAAAAAGGAGGTTTTCTAAGGTAAGTAGAACAGCAAGGGGGGGTGAACAGATGTGCCGCATGATTTAGATTCGCTAGAAAGCAGTGGTGCAGTGGTTAGAGTGCAGTACTGCAGGCTACTTCAGCTGACTGCTAGCTGCAGTTCAGCAGTTCCAAATCTCACCGGCTCAAGGTGGGCAAAATGAGGACCCAGATTGTTGGGGGCAATATGCTGACTCTGTAAACCACTTAGAGTGGGCTGTAAAAGCACTATGAAGTGGTATATAAGTCTAAATGCTATTGCTATTGCTATAAATCACACGGCACAGCTGATCTTTGAAAATACCAGTTCGTCTGAATTGGTAGCATATTTTTTACTACTGGTTCGCATGTACCGGTCTGAACTGGTAGCATTTCACCCTTGCATACTGGTATTAGTCTCAGTTGATGGTAAAAGAGTTTAGCAATCCAACTTCTTAAGCTCCCTTTTTGACCCAATCTAACACCCTTCACATTTATGGGAGTTCAACTTCTAAAATGCCATTCCAAAAGTCCAAAATGTTATATAATTTTGAGGTATTATATAGAAATTATATGTTATATATGCATCTACTTAAGTATATTATACTTATTTCAGATACATCTTTTGTTTTTATTTTTACAACATTTTGGCTGATATTTCTTTCTGAGTATTTCTTCCTATTATATCTTAAATTAAATATGGAAGTTTCAACTTTTTTTTTTTTGCTTTGATTTATATGCTGCCCTTCTCCGGAGACTCAGGGCGGCTTACAATGCGTTAAGCAATAG
>JANHZT010006256.1:133051-146242 GCA_032468215.1 Stegonotus admiraltiensis
CCAGAATTCCTTGGCTAGCTCAGGAATTCTGGGAGTTGAAGTCCACAAGGTGTAAAAGAGCCAAGTTTGCCTACCCCTGGCCTAATATTCTGTGGTTGTATCACTAACGCTAAAGCAACCAACCATGATTAGCAAGTCACATTGGCTATGGTTACCCACCCCAAGCAAACGGGGACTATATATACAAGGGGCAATAATACTGGATTAAAGTTTCTGATGTTGAGGGCGCAGATATAATAAACCATTTTGCACTTAGTTGGACTCAATTTGGGTACAAATTAAAGAAATCCCCCATCCTCTTTGTAAGGTCAGAATCCACTCTTCTTATTTGTGCATATAAGACAAGAGATATGAATCTATTACTGCTGCTGAATTTTCTTTAATGGTACTTCAAAAAGATAACTCTTGAAAACAGAGCAAGAAATAACTTTCATCAGGAAAAAACATTTTTTTTCTAGCCTCCAGCAGGGTTGGTTTTCAACTTCCCAAATGCCCTAACCAGTTGTGGCATTGAGTTGTCCAGCATTTAAGAATAACTAGGGCAAAGTGGCAATTACTCTGCAAGAAGAAAGCAAAAAGGGGCAAATTTTTTTTCAAAAGTAAGGATTTGAATGTGAAGGAGAAAAATACTTAATTTCCCCAAAGTAAACAAACTCAACAGGTTAAAAATTGCCTAATGTGAAGATTAATTGTGTCTTTTGATACCTGCTAATAACGCAGTTGAGCAACAATTTAAATTCTAATTAAGACACATTCTTGACATTCCACACTTTTTACTCAATCATACTTATACATCCATAAAATAAATGCACTTGAAATATACAGGCTACTCTTGTACAAAGGGATCATTAGACAGACTTGAGCCAGAGGCCAACTCCTTATAGAGGAAGACTTTTCTACTACAACCTGTCTATGGATGTACATAGAAGACTGATTTGAAACAGACTATTGTACAAATTCTGTTCCTGGCTGATGTTTTCTCCCTGCCATTTTCAGCCAATGTTTTCACTAAGAATTTGTGCTTTGTTTCATCTTGACCTTCTTTCTTTTTCTTTTTCTCCTTTCATTGTCTTCATGTGAGATTTGGTCTCACTTAATAACTGCTTTGAAAGAGAATTTTGGGAAAGAGATTTTGAAAGCATGTAGTGTGTGGAAACGGTTCAGACCGGTTCTATAGAACCGGTAGTAAAACCGGTGGGAGGCTCCGCCCACCGACCCCGATGACATCAGGAAGCTTCTGTGCATGCTCGTGTGTGTGCGCAGCCCCATTGCGAACCAGTAGTAAAGGTAAGTAGAACCCACCCCTGGGCTATTTGTGTACTTAATAATTACCCTTATAAATCTTTACTGCCCACGGACAACTAAAGCAATAGGAATGGAGTTCTGGTTAGAAAAATACTACTGAAATTATTCTTTGGAGGAAGGTTTAGTACCATTAAGGGGACATGGTGGCTCAGTGGTTAAGACGCTAAGCTTGTTGATCAGAAAGGTTGGAAGTTCAGCGGTTCGAATCCCTAGTGCCGCGTAACAGAGTGAGCTCCCGTTACTTGTCCCAGCTTCTGCTAACCTAGCAGTTCGAAAGCACGTAAAAATGCAAGTAGAAAAATAGGGACCACCTTAGTGGGAAAGTAACAGCATTCCATGCACCTTTGGTGTTTAATCTTTTTGGCTTAGAAACAGATGAGCACCACCCCCTGGAGTCGGGAACGACTAGCACATATGTGAGAGGAAAACCTTTACCTTAGTACCATTAAGACAATGGCTACTGTTAATGTGTTTTGTTCTATGTGTTATGTAAAATGCAGCTATTCTGAATTTGTTTAGAAAGCTAGCTAACTATGATTCATTAAAAAAACTAGGACTGAATATAACATTTGAGTATAACCAAAAGGGATTTTATTTTGAATAATTTAATCTCACATCTGCCATTTTTGAATCATCTTGTAATAGTAACTTTTCAGAATCCAGGGCCGCTCAATGCAACTGGCTGTCTATTGTCAACTTCCCAAAAATGATCCCCTGGCAGATTTGTTTGAATTACAACTCCAAGCATTCTCTTCACTGCTCAGTATTTCAATTAAAAGGATGCACCTAACCCATGACACAATGAAAACATGTACAGCATGTATTACTATATCCAGGTCGTTTAAAACAATGAACTATATTTAAAAACATACTTTGATTAATTAAACAAATTTTCTTGATTTGAACAACATGCTATCTTAAACTAGTTTTACTTGCAGAAATACAGTTTGTAGAAAGCAACTAATGGTACATTTTTATTTATTGGATTATTGTGAATCACCCTGGAATCTTTAAGTACAATACATATTCTAAATAAAATACAAATATAAAATCTTGACATCTGCCAGTGATCTAACTCTGCCAAGAAACAGAAAACTATCAATTTTCCCCCCCTCTCCAACAACATTTCTTAGAAAGTTGAAGAAAGAACAAGGAATTCTATTTTCTTGACATCATGATATCAAGGGATAAAGGTTTTTGGAAAGTTTTACTCCTAAGATTTTAGTTGGACAGCCTTTGCCCTTTAAGCTTTGAGAATACCACAAGGATCCTCAGGCAACATATTTGGGACACTGATCTTCATATTCTAAATCTAGTTCCCAGCCTCCCAGCCTTTGGGGCTCTTCAAAAGGATATTTGCGTTTCTGCTACTTCTCCTCTATCACAGTCCTGCATTGTTGCTGGAACTGCATTTTGGCCAGATGGGAGAAGTCTGAAAAAAATATATAAGCAGAGCTCTATGAAATAATGAAAAGGGGGGAAAATGGAATATGTATACATAGGAAATGCAATAAGCAGCACATAACCAAAGAATGCAAGGCAGGTTCCAGAAAAAGTAGAACTTGTGTTAGAAAAACTAAAACCTGGAATGAGCTGAGTCTTGTGAGAAATTCAGAAAACTATGAAAAAGTTTTGTATAACTTTTAGGGAAAGGGAGTCCTGTACACATCAGTTCAAAAGCAAATGTAGTGAGAAGGTGGACGTTTGTAGCTGCTGTTTTTGTATCTTTTCTTGTTGTTATTCATTAGGAAGAAGAGAGAACTATAACTTAGGAAAGAAAAGAAGAGGGTAAGAAAGAATTTGACTAATTTAAGCAAATTCAAATCTCCAGAGCCACACATTATATGCTACAATAACAAAGTGCTAGTAGAATCACTCTCAGAAATCTTTAGGATCTCCCGTAGGACTGGCAGAGTTCCAGAAGAATAAAGAAGACCAAATATCTCAATTTTCAAGAATGGAAGGAGGACGACCCAGGAAACAACAGAACTATCAGCTTCATATCTGCATGGAGCAAAGTTATTGAAAATAATATTAAGATGATTAAACAACATGCTGGTGTTTGCTATGCATGCTACAATTAATAGAACTTACAAGAGGTTTCTTGCAAATAAGTCATACTAATTAACCTATATTCTTGGATGAAGTTACTAGTCTAGTAGACCAGGGAATGCTGTAGACATAATATATATGGCCATACCAAAGTCTAAAATAAAACCTCTTGGAATATTCTTAATAAAGTGGCAAAATTTAGTCTACGTAGATGAACTCACAATTCATTGAGTGAATCAACCCAAGCAGTGCATTTAATGTTCATTTCAGATTGGAGAGCTTATTGGCTTGGGTGCAGTGGGGCTCTGTCTTAGTCCTTTGTGCAGTTCAACATTTTTATCAATGACTTGAATGAGGAAGAAATATTGATCAAGTATACAGATGTTATTAAGGTAGAGTTATTTGACTAATATTTTAAAGGGGAAGAGAAGATTCAAAAGGTCCTAGATAGACTTGAGTGTAGGGCTAAAATTATTAGGAAATGAATTTAACAGGAAAAAACCCCATACAGTTCAATATCTGGATAGGAAAAACGAAAAGTACAATGGAATGGTAGTGGCACGCTAAAAGGAACAGCAATATGATTTAGCTGGTATAAAGAGAAATGCTATCTTGTAGTCCATTAACGAAAGCTGCAAGTCCACGTAACAGAAAATAACTCTTCCACCCTATTCTGTCCTAGTTGGTTTCCATTTATCAATACTGTTTATTGCAGTTATTAAAAAAAGACTGAACAAATTCAGAAGAAGGGTTACCAGAATAGTGAGGTCTAGATATCAAGCTATATGAAGAATGTTTAAAGAATCAGGGCATAGTTAGACTATAGAAGAAATTCTAGAAACTGTGTGGTTTTCAGTACCTGAAAGACTGATACATATTATTGAAGAGGAAGTGGATTTATTCTTTGTTATTCCAGAGGGCAAGCAGTTGACTTGAGCTGTGGTGGTGCAGTGGTTAGAATGCAGTATTGCAGGCTAATTCTACCTACTGCCAGGAGTTCGATCCTGACCAGTTCAAAGTTGACTCAGCCTTCCATTTTTCCCAAGGTCAGTATAATGAGGATTATTGAGGCAATATTCTGACTCTGTAAACCACTTAGAGAGGGCCGTAAAGCACTATGAAGCGGTATATGAGTCTAAGTGCTATAGCCATTGCTATAAGGAAGTAGGCTCAGGATAGATTTCTGAGGGCATGAGCTGTCAACCAGCAGAACAGGCTGCCATGTAAAGTGCTGAGTTCTCTTTCACAAGAAGTTTTCAGAGGCTGGCTGATCATCTGTCAGAGATGCCCTAGTAGATTTTGAGTGATCATCTGTGCCTAGTAGATTTTGCACTGAGCAGGGGGATAAACAATATGATGTCTAAAGTCCATTCCAACTTTATGAGTCTATGAAATTGGATTTCTATTCTGTAAAATGTAAACATTCAAAACAATGTGCAAACACTACATTTATACAGATATAATTTTTTGCTGTCAGAAAGGAAATATATATTTCATAATAGATGCAGAAAAAAGTTATCACAGTTAATAGCAGTTCATTTTTGCATTTGTTAAGATAAAGTATCCTTTGAGTTGAGCTTCACAGACACGTCCATGCTATTTTCTTAGTGACAATACAGACATGGGTAACCATTGCTTTCTTCTGGGGTTTTATTTTCAAATCCCCAGTCTAGCTTACAGGTTTTAGACCAGTGGTGGGTTGCTCCTGGTTCTGTCCGGTTCTATAGAACCAGTAGTAAAACCAGCAGGAGGCTCCACCCACCTACCACGACATCATCATGGGTGATCTGTGCATGCGCAGAAGAGCGCATGTGCACGCTTGCTTCGCTCATGCGCACATGCAATCCCACTGTGAACCAGTAGTAAAGGTAAGTGGAACCCACCCGTTTCAAACCCTCTCATCCAAGTACTATTTAATTATGTTCTTATTTAGATTTTCAAATGTTGGATTTCAGGTATGGAGTTGCTTGATAGTGAGATGGGCCACCTATAAATGTAAGAAATAGTTACCATTTCCCCCTAAGTTTAATTCTGATTGCTCTAATCAGTCCTGTGATTCAAACTAGATCATGCATCATTCTTTCATGTTCCTACAGATCTGTTTCACTTAAAGTATAATAGATAAGTATTGAATAAGAACCTGATATTCTTATTCAATATTCTTATTATTCTTCTTATTATTATTATACTAGATTATTCAATAATCTAGTATATGGTGGACAAAACATTAGCTCACTTATAGCTCACTGCAGGGGTGGGTTCTACTTACCGTTACTACCGGTTCGCAATGGGATCACGCGTGTGTGGTTGCTTTGCTCGCGTGCACGCCTTCTGCACATGCGCAGATGCTTCTGATGATGTCAGGGTCAGTGGGCGGAGCCTCCTGCCAGTTTTACTACTGGTTCTATAGAACCGGTCTGAACTGGGGGCAATCCACCACTGGTCCACTGGCAAGAAGAGCTTATATCTGCCCTCATTGCAAATGACAAAATCTTTTTACATGCTGCTTCATAAGAATTCAGAGGTTCCCAAAAGCAATGCAATAGTTAGGTGAAGCCTGAAGCACCCCTGTATCATAGCAATAGTGGCAGAAACCATATATTATCTTTTTACAGTAATTTCTATTCCACTAAAATACGGTAAAGTTGCACCCCAATATCTTATATTGGTATAAGCCTCCTTTTATGCACATGCAACACTTTTAAGAAAAGGGAATGGAACTTCAATCGTGGTTGCACGCTGCTGTCCTGATTTTTGACTCCTCCTGTGGGTATCATTTTCCCTAGAGATCTTTGAGGCTTAGTGTGTGAAGCTGAAAAGTTTACTGAAAGAAGACAAACCACTTCTAAACTCAAGAAAACTGTATCGCTTTGTCCACAGGGTCACCAGGAGCTGACATTTCCCCCCCCTTGCTTTTCATAATAAAAAGAACACATTAAACCAAAAATTTAATTTGGAGAATGTTTATTTTGAGTTCATGCGCAGGGCTTACATGTGGGATGTGTACCTGTTTAATAACGTTAAGAGAGTGTTAAAAAGACTAAATGAGCTGAGCTCTACAAGTCACAAATGCTTAACTGTTGTTGACAAATCTCGAGGGTATCTGGGAGGTCAGAGAAGGCTACAGAGAAAGCTGAAACCCACTTCATAGCATCTATTGAAAACAAAATGAGAAACATCAACATTTTGTTCGATATGTAGGAACTCCTTGTGTTGTTTCAGAGCAGGAGATAGTTCAAGATGAACTGTGGGATCCTGAGGTTTGGTTGTTCTGTGCTCTGGCTGTTACGAAGTGGCTTCTGAAAATTTTATCTTCAAATTTCTTAATATTTTTTTTAACTTCTGATCTAAAAGTCTACATGTGTATTCCATTCAGATCACTGAAACAAACCATATCCTCAAAGATGCTATAAAACGTCTCTGAAGACCATCAATAATCTTCCTTCTAGATTTTATTTAAAGGGACTATAATGTTTATATCAATATTGGTGTACTGCAGTGGTGGGTTTCAAAAATTTTTATTTTCGGTTCTGTGGGTGTGGCTTGGTAGGTGTGGCATGGCTTGGTGGGCATGGCAGGGGAAGGATACTGCAAAATCCCCATTTTCTCCCGATCAGCTGGGACTTGGGAGGCAGAGAATAGATGGGGCCAGTCAGAATTTTTATTTTATTTTATTTTATTATTTTATTAATTAATTAATTAATTTATTTATTTATTTATTTTTAGTCGAGTACATATTAGGTAATATATATAAGCATGAATTGAATACATAAAATGAACCAGTTCTCTGAACTACTCAAAATTTCCACTACCGGTTCTCCTGAACTGGTCAGAACCTGCTGAAACCCACCTCTGGTGTACTGCCAGTATAAACTAATTACTTAAAACTCAGAATTATTACTGGGAAATTTGTACAATTGAACACGAGGATATAGAGATTAATTTTTTAATTTTTTCCCCCTGGATAGGAAGATAAGAATCCCCTTGCTGTATCCAGGTCAAGTCCCATCATAGTTTAACACTCGATTTCTCATCAAGGCCAACCAAGTACTGCCAGGCTATTTGCAAGAAGAGGCAGAGATATACCCTCCTCCCACCCTTGACCCCTTGCAATTAAGTACAGGATGGAGCCACTCTGTTCAAACTTAAAGCAAACAGTGAATCTTAAAAGATCAAAAGCATTTGATAAACCCGTTCTCCATTGATTTATCCAGTTCAACTGTTTGTTACTGTCTTGATTCACTTCCTATTTTTCCTTTAATTTATACTTTTCCCTGTAACTTGATTAAACTGTCGTTAAATGCTATCTCACCTATATTGTTTCGTGGCTCGAAGGAATTTATGGACGTAAATATTATGGTATAGGCTTCTGTTTTGTTTTGCAATATTCCTAATTTTTAATCAAAAAGAATTCTTTGTAAAAAGTCAAGAGGGCAAGAAGCTCCAAAGGAGGCAGTCAGGGTTCACACCAGGTTCAAGGTTTGGATATTACAGTGAGTTCCGCTGAGGCTAATTAAAATAACAATTATATTTGTTTTGCTGGTAAAATGCAGGCAAAAATTACTGCTATAATCCAATCTCCAGACAAGATAGTGATGGCCATGGGCAAACCATGTGGGATTACAGAAGCCAGAAGATGACACTGGGATTCTATTTTCGTTATAATGAGGCAATACATTTTTACTATGTCAGATGTACGGAGGGTAAAATAATTTGTCCTCAGTGACTTCTTATAATTCTTTATAAAGAAAATTATTACTTTACATGAACCACTACAGTATGAGTTAAATCCTAAAATTAAATAAATCTCACTGTATTTCAGCTAGGTGTTGAAATACCAAAGACTGCATTCAGAGACACAGGAAACAGACATAATTTTTAAAAAATCTGAATTTAAATAATTAAGAAATCAGTTTCTCTTTTAATACTGCAAATCTATTATCAGAAGCAAATAAAAATATTTACTATCAGTATAAATATTCACATTGCTATAGATGTAATTCAGAAAAAGAAACCAAGACAGAAATCCATAGTAACTTTTTAACATTTATTGCTTGGAGGTTTTATTGTATTTAAGAATGTGGAAGATACATGTTTAGCTAGAGTCATTATCTTTCTGTCCATTTGAAACATCTTAGCATCCAAACAACCAGCTCTAAAAAATCTTCCAATATACATAAAGGCTTATTTTCTTTGAACTAATAACAAATTACCATTAACATCAATTGTAACAAAACAAAAACATTACTGCCATGGATGATGTACAGGCAACTGAAGGTTTTAATTCATTTTGTGTATAATGTGGAATTTAATTCAGCCAATCCTTAAAGTTGTCCGTTGTTTTTGAAAGTATACTGTCAGAGGTTCAGCCTCTGATTATCTACATTATAGCAGCAGTAAGTTAATAACTTATTCCAAAACATCATGTGAAAGTGCTTATTTCCTACATATCCATTATGTTTCATATAAGCAATACCGTTAAAGTATATATTTTAATGCTTGGAGTTACTAAATAATTATTTTGGATCAAACATTTTATTTCTGTGATACAAGAATTGAAAAGCTAGGACCTAAATTGCTTTGAATATAAATCAAAAGATTCATGACTATGCAATATGATTACCGATATTTGAGATATCATTATAATATTCAAATGTAACAATGTATACAGCATGTCTGATGACTTAAAAACCTATCTCCAAAGGTTTCCTTAACAATTTGGACCAATCAGATCCTTACAAATTTTTCAGGAATTAAAAAACTACATTAATTTGGTACAACTGAGTCTAGATGAAGATACAAAACTAGCACAGAATTTCATAAAAATATAGCTTTCTTTGAATTAGCTTGGCTCCTGATGGTTACTTAGAAAGGTCCACATAATTATTTTCATGAAAATATAGAAATGGTTTGCCTTCTTTCAGGATGATGATCATTTGCAACAATGAATTATGAGGTTATTTATGTTACATTACTAATTAAGCCATTTGTGCAACTCTTTAGGACAAAATGATTATTTTTTTAAAAAGTGAGAATATAATCAAATGCTACTAACAAAATAAAAAAAATCCTTATAAACCTTTCTGATTCTAGTTTCTAAGACAAGTAGCTACTATAATGAAGTTACAAGCTTTCACTAGCTTTTTTCCTAAAAAAAGGAGAAAAGAATTAAAGCCAAAGGCCTTATTTACCTTTGAATGACGTATTTTCTGTTCACACCAAGCTGGATCTCATCAACTCTCACTCTTTGATATAGTCACACGTTTCCCATTAGCTAAAAAGTGTGGCCAACTAAATACCTCTGTTAGAATCAGGAAGTTTGCATCAGACTAGAGATAAAATCATTGTTAGAAATGTTCAAGTATGTTTTATACTTGGAGAATAAGTGAGGTGAGGTTTGCTTCTTTTATTATAGTTAATAGGATCACAGAAACAATACAAGACACCTTGTTCTTTGGTGTTAATAAAAATTAAATCATTTAATCTCTAGTTACAAGAAACAAACTACAAAGTATTTTCATTTGTTTTAGGCAAGACCCTAGATCAGGGCTGTCAAACTCGCGTCATCATGGCATTGTCATGTGACATATCGTGACTTTCCCCTCCCTTCGCTAAACCGGGCATGGGCATGGGCAGCGTGTGACGCATCCAGGCCGTGGGCCACGAGATTGACAGCCCTGCCCTAAATGGATGTTACTTCTAGGTATATATGTATTGTGCTAATTTCTGTTGGTGTGAATAAGTGCTAATAAAGAACCACACTCTGGGAAATAGCAACCAACTTTACTTCAAGAAAGAACCTGGCAACAAAAACATAATGGACAAGAATGCAATTAGGAATGATTTAAGGTATACTTGATAAACATTTTACTTTAAGATTGAAACAAAACCATTTAAAGAAGCAACTTAATTTGTTTCAACATATAATACATAATTATACAATTCATTTAGCTGAGATAAGTTATTTTAAGTACTTCATTTATATAAACAGAAAAAGCAGTAGAAAGTGTGCAAACAATGATGCTCCAAAACAATAAATTTTGAACGGCTATGATAAAGTAACTAACTTGTAACAGCTACTAATTCGAAAACAGACTCTGTCCCTGTCAGGTGACGTGGTCTGCGAGTCAAACAGAAGAACACAAACTAGACTGGCCTTAGTCTCTTTAAAAAAAATCATAAATCTAGAAAGGGTTTTGTAAAGATGTTATATTTTGTACAGAAGAGTAGAAAGAGTGTTTCAAAAGGCACTTTTGAATTTAAGACAAGTAAGGTATGACTTCAAGGAAAGTTAAACATTGAAGTAGTACAACTAAGACTCCTTTCTTAAGTGGTTCCTTTATAATGATAAAAAATGGATTCAGCTCAAAATGGAAACTTGACCTCTAGTGTTTTCTAACCGTATAATAGAAAGATCTAGGTGTAAAAAATGGCATTTTTTGCAATTCCACATTGTCAGTGAGCCACTGATTTTGTGAATGAAGCTGTTTAAAGGCCTTAACGTTTTTTTAAAAAAATACTTTTTGAACACAGTTACATGAAAAAGAATCTGTAGAGGTTTAATACATTTATATAAAATATCAGATATATCAGATATAAATCATGAGCATCTCCTTTGGAAAAATTTCTCACCTACTTGCCACAGCTACCAAAGATCACAAATATTTATGTCAGTGCAAATCTATACTTCCCTACTACAGAAAACCATTCACCCTTAAATACAAAACGTTTTGATTCTGAAATGACGTTAATTTGGTTACATCCACCCACCCTGCCAAATTATTATAGTATTCATTATTGGAGAGGGGGAGGAATTAAAGCTGCTTGTGCAAGTATCACTACAAACAGTCCTTCTTATAGAAAAGCTTCTTGATTCTTCCAGGATATAGAAGATCCTGGGCTGAACAATGGATCTCTATGCGTGTTTCGATTACTGATCTTCGAGCCAAGAGGGAGCATCCACTCCAGGTATTTTCAATTTGATATGGAATAGTTTAAGGGTCTGTTCAAGCTGTTTTTGATTTCCTGAAAAATAGGCTGCAATGGCATTGTGGAACAGAACAAGCTGATTGTGCAGCACTTTCACCTGTGGAGAAAAATCAAATTGAAAATGAAAATATATGTACAGACATATATTGAAAGCTGACACCTAAGGAATAATGTTTTGTTTTGTTTTTACAAATTTTCTCTACAGTGAAACAATCAAATTAAAAACAAAACAAAACAAAAACCAGTTTCACCAACAGAAGCAAATATCAACTACCATTAATACCGACAGCCAAATTAAATGAAGAGGCTGTGCATGATAAATATAACCTTACCTGTATATCTGCACTTAACTGACTATACTCACATGACCTGCTAAGCATAATTTGGCTTAGTGACAGATGAGCAGAACCCTGCCACAGGCTCTTCCTGTGAGTGGGTTGCACTGAACAAACTATGAATGACATAAATTGTAGTTAATTTGGAGGGCTATGTGTGCAATCTTGCTCATTTGTAGTCATCAATGTTATATCTTATCACCACACACAGATACGCCCATTGTTTTGTTTGCTCGTTGCTCTTAGAGTTAGGGTTGTCCATCAACGTGTCAAAAAGATTGTTTGATTATTTTATCCAACAGATACACTGATCAGGTGTCTGTTTTCATCAGTTCATCTGTTTGTCTATTTTGTTTTCTGATAAGGACATTAGTTTTATTATTGCATTTGATTGTTAACAGCCATCAATCAATTAAGGAAAATATTGACGCAAGCTTATCAGTTGGATAGAGATATGTAAGGATAATTTGTAAATATTGAAACTGTACCAATTACTTCAACACATCGCTATTATCTTTTGATAAAGTTTTAATTCAGCCAAAGAAAATAAAGACAAATATATGTATAGTGGGAACAAAGTAGATCTACACACAAAGTGGTGTCTATAATAGTGAGAGCCACTATAATATGCACAGGTAGTCTTCGACTTACCACAGTTCATTTAGCGACTGTTCAAGCTTACAACAGGATTGAAAAAAATGACTTCTGGCCGTTTTTCACACTTATGACCACTGCAACATCCCCATGGTCACATCATCAAAATTCAGATGTTTGGGAACTGACTCGTGTTTATGATGGTTGCAGTGTCCCAGAGTCATGTGATCATTCTCTGTGACCTTCTGACACGCGAAGTCAATGGGGAAGCCAGATTCACTTAACAACTGTGTTATAGCTTAACACTTTCAGTGATTCCCTTAACAACTGTGGCAAGAAAAGTAGTAAAATGGGGCAAAACTCACGTAACAAATGTTTCATTTAATCACAGAAATGTTGGGCTCAATTGTGGTTGTAAGTCGAGGACTACCTGTAATTTGAATATTTGAGTAACACTAAGGAAACCTAGATATAAAACCTCACTTTGTCATGAAGCTTGCTAGTTAGGCTCTTGGTTAGTCATTGGATAGGGATGATATATTGTCTTAAGTCGTTACATAGGTTATTTTTTCGATGGTGTAGCTTTTTACCTAATGAATCGAATCGAATCGAATCGAATTGAACAGAACAGAACAGAACAGAACAGAACAGAACAGAATTCTGATTGGACACACAAGGAATTTGTCTTTGGTGCATAAACTCTCAGTGTACATAAAAATACATCCATCAAGAATCATAAGATACCACACTTAGTGATAGTCATAGGATACTAAATAAGCTATCAAATCATACTAGGAAACTAAATAAGGAGCCTGAGTGGTGTAGGAGATTAATGCCTACTACTAAGGCAGTATTTAAGTTCCAGCTGCCTGCAATTACTGCGAGTTCAATTCTCACCAGGCTCAAGGTTGACTCA